>CM019697.1:22705098-22970098 GCA_009760885.1 Achatina immaculata | reverse complement strand
CAGCACGTGCTCTGAGAAGGCTGCAAGAATTAGAGCACTCGCGGCTAATGGTCCAGCCCAGCGTGTGGGCCAATATAGGCGGAGTCCCCAGACCTGATGTCCACAGCCAGAACCGGATGGACATTTTCTGATAAATAATCACTACCAGGAAACACATTTGCTGGCTTATTTTTGGATATGGAAAAACCTGAAATAATCAGAAATATCCCGTTATTAACTCATTGACGCCTGAAATAATTTCCATGCTCCGCCCGAATAAATTTTGATGAAAAAATTTTCGGTAGAGAGGAATTGGAAAGAAGTTGCTTTATAGTTTAAAAATATGGGCTGTGCTAGAAATGTTCTACTTTTCATTTTATTTTCACCTTTGCCTAAACATCGCTCTGAGCATTGATTTCCGTACATATGCAAGATTTATCAACCCTGCCAGTGTTGTTTTTGAGTGAAAGAGTTGTATTTTTAAATCTTCCATTCCTAAAGTATCTTCAA
Organism: Achatina immaculata; assembly: GCA_009760885.1. Taxonomy (NCBI): domain Eukaryota; kingdom Metazoa; phylum Mollusca; class Gastropoda; order Stylommatophora; family Achatinidae; genus Lissachatina; species Lissachatina immaculata. The sequence continues at coordinate 22,969,609 of CM019697.1, read as the reverse complement.
GGCTGTGCTAGAAAATTTTGATGAGATATTTTGGTAGAAAGAAACTGGAAACTCTATAATTTAAAACAAATATGGGTTGGATAAGAAGTGTGGTACTCTTCATTTTATTTAGAATGTGCTTAAATATCACTGTCAGCATTGATTCACATCAAGATCAGCTAGCACTGCCTGTGTCGTTTTCGAGTAAAAGAGTTAACTTTACTATGCTTTAGGTTTCATGAACCGACGTGTTGCATTTGATGCTAAGGAAGAACATGGTATTCCCTTGAAAATCATGTTCTTATTCTATCTCCTTAGCACCGCAAGCAGGAAGCTTTTTGCAGCCGATACAGTGAAGCTATTGGAGCACAGTTATCGTGTCGGATGGGGTGTGGGTTAAATGGTCTACTTTTTTTTAGATCCGCACCGGATTTTTTTAAAAAAAGGGGTGGAGGGAGTGCATTGCTTCTTTATGAGACTCCACCACTGTGGGGGATCATAGTGGTCCCTGTCTCGGTGCCCAGACTGAGCCTGTTTCTGGGGGGGGGGTGGAGAGTTGGCACCGATGGAGAAGTGGAGTAGGGTCTTGGTCCACTATGATTCGCTAATCCAGACGCACGCTGTTTCACACTGCATCTTTCATGATCATGATCATGATGATCATCATCATCATCTGGTGATGTCTCTCCCCAAGGAAGGTCTTCTGCTATGAGCCTCCGCTCTGCCTTGTTTCTTGTCTTCCTAGAGCACTCGGCCAAGCTGGCCCCTGTCCACCTCTTGATGTTGTCCACCCATCTATGTCATTGTCGCCCTCTTGTTCTCTTTTCCTCGACTTTGCCCTCAAGAATGACCTTCATAATAGTATTATATTTCTTGACATGCTCAAAGTATGTTAGTTTCTTGTTGTTAGGATTTTCAATATCTCTCTTTACACTTCTAGCTGGTGCACTACTTCTTTTCTGTCCACGGAATGCATCGCTTCTTTCATCCCTCTGAAAACCAGTCCATGTTGATGTGGCTATATACGGGAGAAAAGGGAGGTAAGTATGTTAACGTGGCTATATACATGGGAGAAAAGGGAGGTAAGGAGAGAGAAAAAAACTACCTTAAAAAGTTCAAGTTTTTCACCGTGGGGAGATCTCATCAAAGCAAAATTTTGACAAAATCCTCAGCAGCAATTTTTTCCCATAGCCAGTACAAGGAAATTTGTTTTTTATGTTGCTCAGAAATCAAAAACAATTTTTTTTTCTATACTTCATACAAGCGTCAGAGTGGCGAAGTCGTTTAGTGCACTAGTCCCTCATTGCGAAGGCCGGTGGTTCGACAAGATGCGCCCCAGTTACCCAGATGTAGAAATGGGTACCTCTGTACAATTTGCCAGCAAATTCTCCTCCTTCTTCTTCCTACTTCTTTCGTCGTCCTCCTCCTCCCCTCCTCCTCCTGCTCCTCCTTTCATTCCTTCCTTCTTTTTCTTTCTTCATTCTTCTTCTTTCTTCTTCTTCCTTTGTCTTACTCCTCCTCCTCCTCCTTCTTCTTCTTCTTCTTTCAGTTTCATATGCTCAGCCAACACAACAGCATGAAGCCAGGCCCTATCTATTCATCTCATTGTTACCAGGAGTTTTGGATGTGTACCCCCACAGGTTTCCCTCATGCATGCTCATTTCCTGCAGCCAGTCCGCAGAATGTGTTTTAGAAATCGTTTTGCCTGTGCAGGCTGTGATTTGTACAACCTTCAGATGGTGTAGGTTGGTTTCTTGTGTCACTGGATGTTTGCTCAGATTTTTAGTATTGAAATCAGCAGTTACTTCTCTTTGTGACGGCCTCTGCCGTTTGGGTGCATGAGAACAAAGCCTTTGCTTTCATTTGTTGTTAGTTTCCAATTTGCTACTGAAAAATAAAAGAAAAATGGTGTAAAGTTAGAAATGACAGCGGTTTTATACGATACAAATCACATATTTGTCCAGATCTTTTGATTGAAAAACTAAAGATAGACGAGCCTGAAAGGAAAGGGGAAGAAACAGAATCTGGGGGCCGTACTCTGAGAACCCGGCTGTTGAGAGGCCCCAACGGCCCTCCTTTTCTCTATTCTTATCAGGGGAAAAAAATCATAACTTTCCAACTACAGACTCTCTGAATTTTTCTTGTTACTACCAGGTTACCAGGCATCCAATCAGAAAACAAAAACCATGCCATACACGAGAGCTCATTTCCATTTTTGAACAGGGGCCCTAGTAACTGACCCTCGAGGCCCCGGGGTTCTGCAGTTCTCGACGAGGGTGAATGTGGGTAGTTTTGGTACAGTAATATATGGAGGAATGAGCCCTGAAAGGCACACGATAGATCCGGTACTGAAAGTGGACATTTTATAGGGAAAAATAAACTGACGCTTACTACACGCTCAGAGAGCAGTTTTTTAAAAAAAAATATAAACTACCCGATCACTTGGCCTATTTGATAATTTTATGGATTGTAATGTGATTTCTATGTCTTGCGGGGCCACATGCCTTCTACCCCCCCCCCCCTTCCAAATCTCCCCAAATCTGAAAAGATGTATTCAGGAATGTTCTGGAGGTCGCACTGAAGCATTGGCTTCAGATTCTGTTGTTCGTGCTGGGAATACGGTATTAGCCCCACCACACTCTCGTGTGTGGGAGGAGGTTTATTGTGTAGCTCTTATTTAGATAGAGTAGTCAGTTAGTAGTGTTAGTATTAAAAGAAGTAGTAAAGTTTGTAGTCATAGCGAAAAGAAAATGTTACTAGGATGCACTGTAGTTGTAGTAATGTTAGTAGTAGTAATATAATAGTAAAGGCAGCAGCAGTGGTAATAGTAATAATAGTGGTAATGCTAATAGAAGTGGTAGTAGCAGAAGTGACAGCAGCAGCAGCAGCAGTAGTAGTAGCAGCAGCAGCAGTTGTAGTAGTAGTAGTAGTAGTAGTAGTAGTAGTAGTAGTAGTAGTAGTAGTAGTAGCAGTAGTAGTAGTTGTTGTTGTTGCTAAAAGTGATAACAGAATTAGTTATAGGTAGCAGTCAAAATACTATTCAATGATCCCATTGATCGGCAGTTACCGATAAATTACCGATTGAAAAAGAAACATCGAAGCTTTTGGAGGTTACTCGTTACCAAAACCGGTTTATTTTATTTTAAAAAACCCCAATAAAACGCAACCAGTGAAACTGGTTTTAGCATAATAGGGCAGTAGGATGATGGTGCTCAATTTGCATGGAGTATAATCAGCCGGACTTTGGTTCAGCATGTGAGCATGTTGTAAAGATTAAATCTCGCAGGAAGTAAAGTAAGAAAAAAGAATTCACATGAACATTTACTTTTCGCTGATGTTTGTAAAGTGTGTTTAATTTTACATAAAAAAGGTATAAAGTACCGAATGTTGTTTTGAAAAGAAAATCGGTATTTCGGAAAGTACTTTATGTAAAGTCGAAGACAGGTACAACTGTGCTGGAAAGGTACAACTGTGCTGGTTTTAAAGAATCCTAGTGGTATCACTGGTACTTGTAGCATAAGTAGTAATAGTAAATGCTACAAAGTGTGTAATTATAGTAACAGTTGTAAAACAAGTGTAGTAGTAGTAGTAGTAGTTGTAGTAGTAGTAGTAGTAGTAGTAGTAGTAGTTGTAGTAGTAGTAGTAGTAGCAGCAGCAGCAGCAGTAGCAGTAGTCACAGTATAAGAAGAAATCAAGAAAATAAGTAAAAATAAGAAGAAATCAAGAAAATAAGTAACAGTATATTAGCAGCAGTAATATTAATCATAAGAGTAGTAGCAGTAGTCGCAGTAGTAGTCATAATAGTAGTAGTAGCAGTAACAGTGGTAATAGTAGTAGTAGTAATAGTAGTAGTAGTAGTAGTAGTAGTAATAGTAGTAACGGTAATAGTAGTAGTAGTAGCAGCAGCAGCAGTACTAGTAGTAGTAGTAATAGAAGAATTTAGCTTGATTAATATAGCAATAGTAGAAATATCAACTGTTGCTTGCGTGGAAGTGATAGAAACGACCGTCGTAGTAGTATCAGTAGTAGAAGTAGTAGTAGTAGTAGCAGCAGTAGTAGTAGTAGTAGCAGTAGTAGTAGTAGTAGTAGTAGTAGTAGTAGTAGCAGCAGTAGTAGTAGTAGTAGTAGTAGTAGTAGCAGTAGTAGTAGTAGTAGTAGTAGTAGTAGTAGTAGTAGTAGTAGTAGTAGTAGTAGTAGAGTAGTAGTAGTAGCAGTAGTAGTAGTAGTAGTAGTAGTAGTAGTAGTAGTAGTAGTAGTAGTAGTAGTAGTAGTAGTAGCAGTAGTAGTAGTAGTAGTAGTAGTAGTAGTAGTAGTAGTAGTAGTAGTAGTGTAGTAGTAGTAGTAGTAGTAGTAGTAGTAGTAGTAGTAGTAGTAGCAGCAGTAGTAGTAGTAGTAGCAGTAGTAGTAGTAGTAGTAGTAGTAGTAGTAGTAGCAGCAGTAGTAGTAGTAGTAGTAGTAGTAGTAGCAGTAGTAGTAGTAGTAGTAGTAGTAGCAGTAGTAGTAGTAGTAGTAGTAGTAGTAGTAGTAGCAGCAGTAGTAGTAGTAGTAGTAGTAGTAGTAGTAGTAGTAGTAGCAGCAGTAGTAGTAGTAGTAGCAGTAGCAGTAGTAGTAGTAGTAGTAGCAGTAGTAGTAGTAGTAGTAGTAGTAGTAGTAGTAGCAGCAGCAGTAGTAGTAGTAGTAGCAGTAGCAGTAGTAGTAGTAGTAGTAGTAGTATAGTAGTAGTAGTAGTAGAAGTAGTAGTGATAGTAATAGTAGCAGCAGCATTTTAGAAGAGTGGAACAAAGTAAAACTTCACATGCTAAAAGAACGAACATTTGTCCTGTTCCATAGAGAGTACTGCGCTCTACAGTTTGAGATTTTGAAAAAGCAGAATTTAGCAACTGCGGGTTACCGTAGTTTAACAGCTAATGCAGAAGTAAAACTCCGCCATGTTTGGTCCCATAAAAGAACTCTCAAAATTATAATCTTTAACACAATCATTAAAACTAATGCATCTAAAAAAAAACTCAGAAAAGAAATAAGCTATAAAATAACAGTTAATAAAATAAGTCACACGAGGAACTTTTTAGTTACAAACACAAAGGAAAGAAATAATAGGGAAAAAAAAGTTTCGAGATAAAATTACAGGGAGATAATTAGTGTTATTAAAATTTATTTTTCATTATAACACTTTATCTCCCTTGAATTAGTGGATTTTCCTGGTCCGCGGAATCGGCCTAAGCCACTTTGGATCGGTCAAAGTCTGGTACACCAAAATGACATAGAAGGTGACACTAACAGGGGAGGCACAGCAAATGCTTCTCTATATTTAATGTGCATTCTTCTTCTTCTTTCAATTTCATATCTATCTATCAATATATCTATCTATCTATCTATCTATCTATCTATCTATCTATCTATCTATCTATCTATCTATCTGTCTGTCTGTTTGTCCGTCCATCTGTCCGTCCGTCTAGAGATAGCAAGAGACTTCCACTTTTATCGGTCTTTCGCTATTCATTTTCATATGCGCAATCGTTTGTACAAGGAAATGGGCCCGATCAATTAGGGCTCTCTTGAGTATGCTGCAAACTTTCCCTCGTTCCTGCTCTTTTTTCTGGGGGTAGAGGTTTGGACTGTGAAGGTCCTGTAGACGGTGCATGTCTGTAGAATGTGTAGCCTAAAGTTTCTGTAGACGGTGCATGTCTGTAGAACGTGTAGCCTGAAGTTTCTATAGACGGTGCATGTCTGTAGAACGTGTAGCCTGAAGTTTCTATAGACGGTGCATGTCTGTAGAACGTGTAGCCTGAAGTTTCTATAGACGGTGCATGTCTGTAGAACGTGTAGCCTGAAGTTTCTATAGACGGTGCATGTCTGTAGAACGTGTAGCCTAAAGTTTCTATAGACGGTGCATGTCTGTAGAACGTGTAGCCTGAAGTTTCTATAGACGGTGCATGTCTGTAGAACGTGTAGCCTGAAGTTTCTATAGAAGGTGCATGTCTGTAGAACGTGTAGCCTGAAGTTTCTATACATGTCTGTAGAACGTGTAACCTGAAGTTTCTATAGACGGTGCATGTCTGTAGAACGTGTAGCCTGAAGTTTCTATAGACGGTGCATGTCTGTAGAACGTGTAGCCTGAAGTTTCTATAGACGGTGCATGTCTGTAGAACGTGTAGCCTGAAGTTTCTATAGACGGTGCATGTCTGTAGAACGTGTAGCCTGAAGTTTCTATAGACGGTGCATGTCTGTAGAACGTGTAGCCTGAAGTTTCTATAGAAGGTGCATGTCTGTAGAACGTGTAGCCTGAAGTTTCTATACATGTCTGTAGAACGTGTAGCCTGAAGTTTCTATAGACGGTGCATGTCTGTAGAACGTGTAGCCTGAAGTTTCTATAGACGGTGCATGTCTGTAGAACGTGTAGCCTGAAGTTTCTATAGACGGTACATGTCTGTAGAACGTGTAACCTGAAGGTCCTGTAGACGGTGCATGTCTGTAGAACGTGTAGCCTGAAGTTTCTATAGACGGTGCATGTCTGTAGAACGTGTAGCCTGAAGTTTCTGTAGACGGTGCATGTCTGTAGAAAGTGTAGCCTGGAGGTCCTGTTGACGGTGCATGTCTGTAGAACAATGGGATCCAAGAAACGAGCTGCTTGGTAGCATCTTTTTCCTTTGGAAAGACACTGTGGGGTTCCTCATTAACTGGGTCGATGGAGCATAATACACGGAGCATCTAGACGACGAAGGTTAGAATTTGCCAGTAGGCTTTCCCGTTAAAAATTATACTCTGAGACTCGAGTGAACAATGCTTGCTCTCCTTTAATCTGCCGGAGAAAGTGAAGACACTGTCCAACGAGGCAATCAGCGACCCATAGCTGATATGCCAGAGTGAAGGTTAGCGAACCATAGCTGACCAAGACCCTGTCCCACATCTCTGCGGTACCCCCAGTAACAGGCCTGCCCTGGCTAACGAGGCAGGGATCGCCATAGTCTCCATGGTGGTGGAGTCTGCTAAAGAAGCATCGCAAACCCCCTGCTTTTTATCTGTACTCCGGGACTGAAAAAAAATAACCGCCATAGCCAGCTCCCACGCCGATACGATGTTGTGCCTCAACATCTCTACAGCATCGGCTGCAAAGAGCAACAGGTCGCAATTACGGGGAGTTCGTACAAGTACAAGTTAATCTGCAGTATGGAGGGGGGGGGGGAGACAACGCTGTCTGAATTCCCAGTAGGCTACCCATTGATGATATGCTAGGATCACGCTGGCGAATCATAGCTGACCAAGACCCTGTCCCATCTCTTCATTTGTAGTCCCAGTAGCAGGCCTAGCCTGGCTAACTGGTCAGGGATCACCTTACTCTCCATGGCTGTGGAGTCTGCAAAAGAAGTATTGTACCCTCCCCCCCCCACCCCCTCCCCTCTTAGCTGTGCATCAACGTCTTCAACGCATCGTCTGCAAAGATAACTAGATGTACAATGCAACACAGCAACCGAGCAAGACTGACGAAAAACTGAACTTGAATGAACTAAAAATTTGTTAATTAAATATTGGTTCACGACTCAGTATGGCTTTATATGGTCGTATATATATATATATATATATTCCGATTTTGTGATAAGTGGAGACCGTTACTGACAATATACTCCGGTCGTTTTATTGTTAAATGAGGTATATACGAGACTCAATGTACCGCAAACTTGAACTCAACTTTAGAGAACGTCATGCCAAATGTTGCTATCATTTTCAACTATTTTGTTCTTATATAAAACATTTTATAACGGGAAAAGGTTTACGTATAATACAATCCTCGCATGTTTTGGCTTATATTGATCTGCTAATCTCCAGTCATCATTCGTTTTATAAATATCGTTATGATATTGATCTGTTAATCTTCGGACAGATTTAATCTTTCTGCGTTTAGAGTTTTTGAATTTTAAGTCTAGTAGAAGATACATAAAGATCTTGCAATAGAAATTTCAAAAAAGCGCAGACGACCAAAGGGGAACTCGTATTACCCTTTCACGTCCAGTTTCTTTTACGTATCTACGTGCTCACATCATTGCCTCTTTTGCCATTCCTTCGCATCTTTGCTTCTTTATATTTATTTATTTGTAAACCTGCACCATGTAAATCTAGCTGTATCCACTCTGCTTGAAGTGTTTCTTAATCCAGTGATAGCGCTAGGATTTCTTCAGAACCGGTACAGCTGTACATGTCTTTCACCTTGCCTGAAGTACTTTCTGAATTACACGTTTTGTCAATACAATATTCGGTACTTTATACCTTTCCTTTTAGAAGTAAAATTAAACGCACTTTACAAACATCGGCGGAAAGTAAATGTTCGTGTGAACGTTTTTTTTTTTTTTTGCTTACTTCTTTTTAGCGGCGAGAAACTTACAAAATGCTTTTGCTGAGTCAAAATCAAAAGTAACGAGTTCTCCTCCACACAAATTCAGCGTCGTCTGTCTTCTGACCTGATTATCCTTCAACCGATTTCGCTGGTTTGCTTTTACTGGGTTTTTGATAATGTAAATCGGTCACGGTAACCGACGATTTCCAAAACGTTTGATTTTTCTAGTTTTTTAAATCGGTAATTTCCCGGTAACTGGGGGGGGGGGGGTGTTAACGCTATAGCATTTGAAGGATAGGAAAGGGGCTAATGATTAGAAGAAAGTGTAACATATCCTAACAGATATGGTTTTATTGATCTGTGCAACTGTTCTTACTGTAAATTATCTTTCCATATATACATGTCTGCGTCATAGATCTATTCATTATGTATATACAGTGTAGTTATATATATATATATATATATATATATATATATATATATATATATATATATATATATATTCATTCATTTGCATGTCCCTTGCGGAACTTTGCCTCCCTAACAGCACTCCTGTAGGCCTCTCGGTTGTGAGTAAGATGGCCTGCCGCTGCTGCATCCATTTGCAGATCGTCAACGATGTCTTGCAGCCATCTTCGTTTTGGTCTTCCTCTCTTTCTATTTGCCATTATGTATCCTTCCAGTACGGTCTTCTCTGGATTATTATGACATTTAATGTGTCCAAAATATTTAAGTTTTCTCTCTTTAATCCTCTTTACTAGCCAGCCTTCTTCATTATTAAGCTCTTGTAGTATGGATATATTTGTTCTTTTTTGTGTCCACGATATTTGGATAACTCTTCTATAGCATTTACATTCAAAGGCATTTATGTGTTTCTCAGCTGTTTTGTTAAGTGTCCAGGTCTCACAGGCATATGTTGCGATGGGAAAGATGCATGCCCTTAAAAATCTTATTTTTGTGGTTCTGTCTGCTCCTCTCCACAAATTCTTTATTTGTTTTACTTTCTGAAGAGCGATAGATGTCCTCCTTTTAATTTCCCTCATTGTATCTCCATTATTAGTTAGTAGTGATCCAAGATATTCAAAACTCTCCACTTCTTCCAGTTTTTCCTCATTGATACATATTTCAGCTGCCTTGTTTGTTTTGTCAGTTGTTATTAATTTAGTTTTCTTTGCATTTATATATATATATATATATATATATATATATATATATATACATATATATAAAGGCTAAAAAATGCGAAAAATTATTTACTGGCTGCAACAAGGAGATATCCTCACGCTTAGGGACTATGCAAGGGCATAACCATAAGCGACCTAGACAAGGTTACCTGCACTCTATGCAAATTGCTACCTAGGTAAGGCTAACTGCAACATAACCAAGACTAACAGCCTCATAGGCAAGAATAATTGCAAGTTCAACTAATCTGTATCAAAATACATTCAGTTTTATATATAATGTAAACATGTAAAAGTGTACAGGCTTTTCGTACGAACCTCCGGTACTTTCTATTTAACCTTTAAGTCACACAACTGTCTTTACAACAACTGTATATCATGTTATTTTCTGTTTCCTTGAGTCACCACTGGCAATATACTAGGCACAGCTTTAGTGTGAGACTAAGTCCAGCATTGACTCGAAAGATGTTGTTGCTTAGAAATTACGCATGATGCGGTAACACTGATGCAGCAACAACTGATATATGACAGAATAGGCCAAGCAAAGACTGCATTTCAGAGAATGAGAAACATATTATGCAACACATCCTTATCAATGAATGTTAGAAAACGATTCCTAAAATGCTATATTGAACCTATCTTGTTATATGGAAGTGAATCATGGACAATAGGCAAGTCTGTATAAAAATCACTGGAAGCAGCAAAAATGTGGTTTATTACAAGAATGTTGCGAATCCCCTGGACAGCAACAATAACTAATGAAGAATGTATGAGAAGAGCTGGAGAGACAAAAAAATCTTGTCAAAAAAATAAGAGAGAGAGAATATACATTCATAGGACATGCAATGAGAAGAGGGAGCATTGAAAATATTATAACAACAGGAAAAAGAGGGAAGAAGATCAAGAGGAAGACCAAGAGAAATGATACTGGGCAGTCTGACAGGATGGTGTGAGAGGAGATTGCCAACTGAGCTGATGCCCTGCATGAAGGATCGTGTACTCTGGAGAAGCATAATAGTCAACACCAATCGGCACGGCACCTGATGATGATAATGATGTGATATAGTCAATGCCAGTCGGGACGACACCTGATTATATATATATATATATATATATATATATATATATATATATATACACACACACACACATAATACATATATATATAATAAAATATATATTTCCTCCCGTCATTTTTTTCCTGGGTCACATCTAGTATATCCATTATGTTCGTAATAGCAAACAGCTGCTTTCATAAATATTACATGAGTAGGGGAAAGTGACAGATATTTAAAGCTTCTGAATTCAGGATTATATTAAAGGAATCTGCCTGTACCTGGAGCACCAGATCGTTTCACGGAAGATTTATGCCATTGATATATTCCCTTGTGGAGGTGAACTGTTTCACTATGTACTTTTCTCGGATGTTAGACAGGTAAGACAAAGTAGCATGACTAGAACAATCAGCTCTTGCTTTCTAGGGGAATGTAGTCGAGCCATTGTTGAGTAGCCCAGACTCCGGGACAAACAGACAGATAGAAAAACAGACAGACAGATAGAATGAATGATCTTTATTGTCAAAGAGGGAAGAAATTCTGCCCTTCCTCATTCATCATTACGACGCATTACATTTAATCTTACATATTACATCCTTCCTTCGCCGTTAAACGTCACACAGGGCTCGCCTGGTAGTTCGCCAAATTTTCCTGTTTTCGGCCTCATCAAGAGATTTTATGCCTACTAATTTGGCCTCTCTTAACAATTTTCCCTTTTAGAGTTTCACATGGTAGACCTCTTTTTCTTCGGCCTGTTGTATTCCACGTGATAGCTTATTTTGGGATTCTCTGATTGTTTCTTCTCATACATGACCGATATATGCCCATCTCCTTTTTTTCTGATCACCCATGAGACCGGTTGTTGTTCACTCATCAGCTGTATCTGCATTGTTCTTGAATTCGTTCCACTTTATACCGAGTATTTTCCGTAGGCATTTGTTTTCAAAAGAGTCTAATTTCTTGTCTGTTTCTTTAGTTGATTTCCAGCTTCCGCATGCATAAATGAAGGTGGATGCTACATTTGAACTGAATAATCTTATCTTGGTTTTTGTGCTTATAAATTTTGAGTGCTATATGTTCTCAAGATTTTTAAAGATCAATGTGCTTTAGCAGTTCAAACTCCCTTCCTGGTGTCACCATCCTGGTCTATGTAGCTCCTGAGGCATGAAAATTGGTTGACTACCTCAACAGCTGTCCCTTCTACGTGTATTTTTCCATTTTGATTAATGGTAAGTTTCATTATTGTTTGTTCTGTCCTTGTTCATTTCAAGTCTCATTTGCTAGCCAGTGAAGAAGACAGGCTATCTGTTTTTTCTTGCATCGAACTCACAGTGTCACTGATTAGAGTCATGTCATCTGCGAAGTTAAGATCTTCTAGTTGGGTCTCATAAGAAATAACATCTTATTGGCAGAAATGCAGATGAAACCACTGACAACAATTATTGAGGAAAGACGCTGGCGATGGTTGGGACATGTGCTCCGAATGACTGACAACTCACTACCAAAAATAGCACTAAGATGGACACCACAGGGGAGCAGAAGTAAGGGTAGACCAAAAGAGACATGGAGAAGAACAACAGAAAGGATGTTGAGCAATAGAGGGCTCACCTGGGCAAGAGCAGAAAAAAGGCGAAAGACAGGCATTTGTGGAAAACCCTTGCGGAAGCCCCATGTGCCCTGGGCAGTTAAGGTTCAGAGAGAGAGAGAGAGAGTTGGGTCTCATGTACCCGATCAATGCCCGTTTTACTTGTGCAATATTTTTTTCATTATGAAATCTGTGGCAATTCCAGTTTATTTTAATCTGCACTTAATAAAAGTAGACACATTACATTTGAAACAATATATAAAAATGCAAAATGAAGCTATTACATTCACAAATGTAAGATAATGAGCTACATGAGAGTAAGTAATTTAACAAGTTAGCACACACACACACACACATTTTCATTGCAGCTCTTGTAATATCACCTTCTTTCACATTCATTAAGATAATATCTAACACGTCCAACATAATTACATACAGAATGACTTTTTTTAAGAAAATATTATTGTGTCTCACGAGTCATGCTGTGAGAGAAGATCTGATATTTTAAGAAGCTTATAGTTAAAAGCAAGTAAATATTGAAAAAAAAGTTTAGAGTTAAAGGATGAAATATTGCTAATGGATTTTTAAATGGTAGGGGAGGGAATTCCAAGGTTGCGGCTCAGAGTATGCAAAGCTTTTTCATGTCTGTGTCAAGTCTGGGCTTAGGAAGAAGACGGTTTCTTTAAAAATGTTGGCTATGTTTAGAATTAGACGTAAGTGGCAACAAGTAAGGCAAAGGATTGTGCCACAGACATTCTGTCAACAAATATGAACTGTAAGGCAAAGGATTGTGCCACAGACATTCTGTCAACAAATATGAACTGTAAGGCAAAGGATTGTGCCACAGACATTCTGTCAACAAATGAACTGTAAGGCAAAGGATTGTGCCACAGACATTCTGTCAACAAATATGAACTGTAAGGCAAAGGATTGTGCCACAGACATTCTGTCAACAAATATGAACTGTAAGGCAAAGGATTGTGCCACAGACATTCTGTCAACAAATATGAACTGTAAGGCAAAGGATTGTGCCACAGACATTCTGTCAACAAATATGAACTGTAAGGCAAAGGATTGTGCCACAGACATTCTGTCAACAAATATGAACTGTAAGGCAAAGGATTGTGCCACAGACATTCTGTCAACAAATATGAACTGTAAGGCAAAGCATTGTGCCACAGACATTCTGTCAACAAATATGAACTGTGTTAAAAATAATTCTGTATTTGAGGGGCAGAATACTGGAGTTGTTTGTGTTAATCTACAGTTTGTACTGGGTGTTTGTCATACATCAGATATAATTCAGGTTTGTGAAATAACTGGAGACTTTTTGAGCTTCAGAAATACAGTGGAAGAGAGAGAAAAGAGAGAGAGAGAGAAGAGAGAGAGAGAAGAAGAGGAGAGAGAGAAGAGAGAAGAGAGAGAGCAGAGAGAGAAGAGAGGGAGAAGAGAAGAGAGAGAGGAGAGAGAAGAGAGATGAGAGAAGAGAGAAAGACAGAAGAGAAGAAAGAGGCAGAAAAGAAGGGAGACAGAAAAGAAGAGAGAAAAAGGGGGGGGGGGGTGTGAGGCGAAATAGTGTATCTAGGGGGAAATGTCTTTTGGATGTTTTTTTCCTTTTTCCTTTCTTATTACTAATTTCACATTAAAACTGTTTATTTTATATTTATTATTATTATTATCGTAACATATGCCTGTGAGACCTGGACACTTAACAAAACAGCTGAGAAACACATAAATGCCTTTGAATGTAAATGCTACAGAAGAGTTCTCCAAATATAGTGGACACAAAAAAGAACAAACATATCCATACTACAAGAGCTTAATATTGAAGAAGACTGGCTAGTAAAGAGGACTAAAGAGAGAAAACTTAAATATTTTGGACACATTAAACGTCATGATAATTTAGAGAAGACCGTATTGGAAGGATACATAATGGGAAAAAGAAAAAGAGGAAGACCAAGACGAAGATGGCTGCAAGACATCGTTGACGATCTGCAAATGGATGCAGCAGCAGCAGGCCATCTTGCTCACAACCGAGAGGCCTACAGAAGTGCTGTTTGGGAGGCAAGGTTCCGCAAGGGACATGCAAATGAATGAATGAATATTATTATTATTTTTATTTCTCATGGCTTGTGAATTTTAATTTACTTAAGGGTTTCTCTCAACATTTTTGTCGGTAAAGGGAACACGAACACACAAACATCCCACGAGTATGTAACGCGAGATAATGAATAATAATAATAATAATATGTAAAACAAAAGAGAAATGGTACATGACGTAACATAATAGGGTCCCGCTCATGACTCCTCCTCCTTCCTCCACCCTCCTCTGCACCCCCACCCCCGTCCATCTGATATCGAAGTTTGTTGCTGAAAGGTTTGTCCTTGTAACATATGTTTCTTTGTTACTATACGCCAAAGTTTTGCACGCTCGGCCGTGATGATACGAAGGGAGGTAATGCTAGAAAATGGATCTTGGCTAGGCGTCTAATAGTTCCGTTTTCTTGATAGATTATTATTATTATTGTAAAATTCGTGTAAATGAGAATGAATTGCCACCTGTATGTTACATGTACACATGTACACTCATACACATGCCAAAAAATGTTAGAGTTTTAAGATTGTTATATCTCTTTGTGTGGGAGATTTAACACTACTGTTTCTCGTATGTGGGGGTTTTAATATTGCTGTTTATCTTGTTGGGAGTTTTAACATTGTTGTCTATCCTGTGTGGGATTTTTAACATTGTTGTCTCCCTTGTGAGGGAGTATTAACATTGTTAAATTTCCTGTGTGGGAGTTTTAATATTGGTGTAACTCGTGTGTGCCATGCGCTCGTGTACACCTGATCCATTTATCTCTACAGTAATGGGATGATCTCATTTGTCGAGATAAATAGCGTTAAGTATAGCTACTCCTTAGCCAATCGCGCTCAACCAATATACATTACATGGAGTGATCCCGTTATTTCAGTCAGATAATCAGTCATTTTAGGGAAAATAAAACTAAAATTGAAAAGTCAACACAAGAAATCAGCACACAGAAAGATAAACATCCACAGCCTACAAGAAGAAAATACTAACATTAATTTCAATCAGGAACTTGCCAATCATTCCAAAACACCCAGTGAAGTTGAGGAGATAGGTATAGATGAGTTATGGAATTCTTACAGCACAGCCATAATCACAGCAGCAAAAGTAAGCGCTGGATTGGAAAAACCAAATAGAAAAGCATGGATATCAGATAAAACATGGAAGTATATACATGAAAGACGAGCAGTCAAATTAAACATGTTGAATGCAAAAGCAGATCATGAAAGAGATTCGGCAAAAGCAAAATACAAAGACATAGACAAGAAAGTAAAAAGTTCAGCTAGAAGGGATAAAAGAGAATACATAGACAATATGGCGAAAGAGGCAGAAAAAGCAGCAAAAACAGGAGACAGCAAAACTTTATATAACATACAAAAGAGGCTAACAGGTACTATTACATCTAAAGAAAGACCAATCCTTAGCAAAACTGGAACACTATTAACATCAAATAAAGACCAAAAGCAAAGATGGGCTGAACACTTCCAAGAAATACTCAATCGACCACACCCAAAAGAATTGTTAAACCTTGAAACTGACTTACCAGCCCCACAACTAAATGTCAATCTAGATGAAATTGAATTGCATGAAATTGAAACAGCAGTGAATTTAATGGCTAACAACAAAGCTGCAGGTGAAGATGAAATAACAGCCGAGATGCTAAAAGCTATCAATAGTGACAACATGAGACAACTACAGAGAATGTTTAACAAGATTTGGAAAGAAGAAAAGGTCCCTTCTAATTGTAAGAAGGGAATCATTGTGAAAATACCAAAAAAAGGGCAACCTTAGTGACTGTAACAACTGGAGAGGAGTAACCTTAATATCAGTTGTGTCAAAAGTATTTTGCAAGGTCATTTTGAATAGACTCAAAGATATAGTGGATACTGCAATGAGAGAAGAACAAGCAGGATTTCGAAAAGGGAGAAGCTGTCTCGACCAGATCTTTACTCTCAGAATAATACTTGAAGAACATATTGAAAAGCAGAAACCATTAATACTGAATTTCATAGATTTTAAGAAGGCATTTGATAGCATACACAGAGATTCATTATGGAGAATTTTATGTCTATATGGAATACCATCTAAAATTGTCAACATCATTAAGGACTTATACAATGGATATGGTTGTGCAGTCAAGACAGAAGAAGGGATGAGTGAATGGTTCCAGATTGAAACAGGCGTGAAACAAGGATGTATACTGTCTCCTTTACTTTTTGGGATTACAATAGACTTCATAATGAAAAAATGCTGCACAGGTAACACAGGTATTGACTGGGTACATGGGACCCAACTAGAAGATCTTGATTTTGCTGATGATATAACTCTTATCAGTAATAATGTGAATTCCATGCAAGAAAAAACAGATAGCCTGTCTTCACTGGCTAGCAAAATAGGACTTGAAATTAACAAGGACAAAACAAAAATAATGAAAATTCCCATCAATCAAAATGGAAAAATACACATAGAAGGGACAGATATTGAAGAAGTCAATCAATTTGCATACCTTGGCAGCTACATAGATCAGGATGGTGACACTAGAAAGGAAGTTAGGATCAGAATTGCAAAAGCAGCATCAATCTTCAAGAATCTTGAGAACATATGGAATTCAAAAGTTATAAGCACAAAAACCAAGTTAAGACTATTCAATTCAAATGTAATATCCACCCTCATTTATGCATGCGAAAGCTGGAAAACAACTAAAGAAATAGAAAAGAAATTAGACTCTTTTGAAAACAAATGCCTAAGGAAAATACTCGGCATCAAGTGGAATGAATTCAAGAACAATGCAGAGATAAGACAGATGACTGAACAACAACCAGTCTCACGGGTGATCAGGAAAAGGAGATGGACATATGTTGGCCACTTGATGAGAAGAAATGAGCAGAGAATCCCAAAACAAGCTATCAAGTGGAACACAACAGGCCGAAGAAAAAGAGGCAGACCGCGTGAAACTCTGAAGAGAACATTATTAAGAGAGGCCAAGTTAACAGGCATAAAATCCTTTGATGAGGTTGAAAGACTCGCCGAAGACAGGAAAAATTGGCGAACTACTTTGCGAGCCCTATGTGACGTCTAACGGCACGGGAAGGATATAAGATATATAAGAATCAGTCATTTGCATGTCCCTTGCGGAACTTTGCCTCCCTAACAGCTCTCCTGTAGGCCTCTCGGTAAGATATAAGTAAGATGCCCTGCTGCTGATGCATCCATTTGCAGACTATCAACCATGTTTTGCAGCCATCTTTGCCTTGGTCTTCCTTTCTTTCTTTTTTCCCATTATGTACCCTTCCAAGACGGTCTCTTTAAATTATCATTTAGATCCCCGGTTATCTACAGAATCAAAATTCAAGGTAGGACTCATGAGATAATTCATTGTATTTCTCGAACAAGGCTAAGAATGTTAAAGCTAAAATCTCTCTCTCTCTCTCTCTCTCTCTCTCTCTCTCTCTCTCTCTCTCTCTCTCTGAACCTTAAGTGCCCAGGGCACATGGGGCTTCCGCAAGGGTTTTCCACAAATGCCTGTCCTTCGCCTTTTTTTCTGCTCTTGCCCAGGTGAGCCCTCTATTGCTCAACATCCTTTCTGTTGTTCTTCTCCGTGTCTCTTTTGGTCTACCCTTACTTCTGCTCCCCTGTGGTGTCCATCTTAGTGCTATTTTTGGTAGTGAGTTGTCAGTCATTCTGAGCACATGTCCCAACCATCGCCAGTGTCTTTCCTCAATAATTGTTGTCAGCATAAATATGAAAATCAGGATATTTAAGAGTAATGTTCTAAGTGTGCTACTCTATGGAAGTGAATGCTGGAAAATCACCAAAACCATAGAAAACAAGTTGAATTCTTTCCAGACTAAATGTTTACGTAGAATTAAAAAAATATTTTGGCCAAACACCATAAGAAATATCATCTTATTGGCAGAAATGCAGATGAAACCACTGACAACAATTATTGAGGAAAGCTAAAATATATTTGGGTATAAACTCTTGTGGTGCAGTTAATATTTATTACACCCGTCTATGCGTAATATCCACAGATACAGAGACAGATGAACAGCTTAGAAAGATAGTCAGATGGACTGCTTAGTTAGACAACAGACAGCTGAGAGAGAGAGAGAGAGAGAGGCGGACAAAATGATGGCTCAGACAGACTGACAGTCAGATAGAATGACTGAGGCACACAGACATACATGGGTAACTAGTATAGACAGACAAACAGATAATTTAGATAGACAGATGAACAAAGGATAGACTAGATAGATAAAACAAAGACAGACAGTGACAGACACATTTCATGTATATGTATACAGGTAATATCTGTTAATAACTGTGTCATAAGATTCGTCCAAGAAAACTTATTTCCTCAGTGACTCCCTTAAAAGTAAGTTTCCAAAATGCTATTTCTGTCAGTGGCCTCCTCATTATCTTTAAACTCACAAAAGCGCCGACATGTACACACTCATCGTTGCTTGACATGTACACACTCATCGATGCTTGACATGTACACACTCATCGATGCTTGAAATGTACACACTCATCGATGCTTGACATGTACACATTGATCGATGTTTGGCGTTACAGTTTCGCCCTCGTTCTTAATCCTAATGCGGTGGGAATGTGTCAGTCACTCAAACAGGAAGTGTTCATGACTAGGGAGAGGTCATTGTTTGAGATCAAATGCGTATTTCTTCTCTTTCTCTAAAGTGTAGCTTCTGTGCCGTGGGGCGTGGCATCAGACTATTTGTTGACTGACTCCATGTTGTACCGAGTTTCACTTATCTCATTTGATAACAAAGTGATGCTAGAATTTCGACAAAGGAACATCTGGTGTGTGGTGCCGCCATTTTCAAGTTGATGCCCCACGAAGGGTGTGTGGATGTGCCTCAAAAGTTTGAATAAGAAAGTATTTTCAGATTTTATTTGAAAACTGATCATGCGTATTAATAAATTTGTTTACCTTTTCAGCGTGTCGACAGTTAGATATGTTTGGAATACATGCTAAAGCCCTGTGATATTCTGAACCTCTTGTGGTCCTCTCGGGGATCTCGTGTGGTCCTTTCGGGGGCCACACAGGAGACCACGGGACCTAACGAGGACCACAGGCATAAATTCAGTAGGATCACAGTGCGATCTTGGTGGTAGAAGCGAACGAAGAAGAAGAAGATATGTTTGGAAATGGTTATTGTAAAGGATGTAAGGAATTCTTCAACCTTTGTTAGTCTCTCTTCTGGAAAACATACAAGTTACATTAACTATTTTTTGTCAAGGTAGATATTAACGAACGTTAAAATGAAGATAAAACGCATCAGTGGAAGAGGAGATCGGACCTTGCAGTACAGATGTTGTTTCCCGCTGCTGAAGCGCATTTAGACAGACCAAATATTGCTAAAAAAAAATCAGCCGTACTAAAAAAGCAGGTCAGTAATTTCCCACAACAGCCAACATCTGTCTAAGAGGTTTTCAAACGTGTGCCAACAAGGCGCCGTTTAGCTATATATCAGAATGTCCGCGTCTCTCTACCAACTCTTTCCCACGATTGTCTGATTCAAAAGTTGTGTTCCGTATAATATGCATACAATATTCCAACAGTTTGAGTCCTGTCAGTTTGTGATCCTAATTCCCTCCTTGAAACCATAAAATCTGTCCGTCTGTTTCTCTCTCTTGTCTCTCTATCTCTCTCTCTCATCTCTCTATCTCTCCCCCTTTTTCTCTCTTCCATCCCTCTCTCTCCCTTATCACTTTCTCTTCTTATTTCCCTCTCTCTCTCTCTCTTTCTCTCTCTCTCTGTGTCTTTATCTCCCTCCCCCTCTCTCTGTCCCTCCCTCTTCCTCTCTTTCCTCTTTCCCTCTATTTTCTCCCTCTCTCTTCCTCCCTCCATTTCTCTCTCCCTCCCTCCCTCTTCTCTATCTCTCTCTCCTTCTCAAAGATATTGAGAGAGAGAGAGAGAGCGGGGGGAGGGGGGAGATAACCTCTGAACCGATGAAGATGTTATGGCAAAGATGATGTTCTAGTTGTGTTGATGAATAGTATGAACATCTACTATTCCTATTTTGAAAGAATAAATTGACACTGTATACGAGGCGAGGTAGAAAAAGTTTTGGGACTGTCTATAAATAAGGAACAAAATTCATCATAGCTCCTACTGGCCGTCGTCACTCTCTAAGCAATTTCCGTGCTCAAGGATACACAGATCCCAGCGCCCCTTTTCATTTCTGGAACGCCCCACCCGGAAGTGCGTATCGACGAGGTTGTCGAGAACCACCTGCCATTCCGTCCTGTAGCAGCACCCAAGGACTGAAGAAAACAGCTACCATAACCCGCTCCCAGGTCGACATGATGCTGGTGTGCCTCAACATCTTCATAGTACTAGCTGCAAGAACATCAGCTCGCAGTTCCGCGGACACAGAAGACAAGACAAGGCAAGACATGGCAAAACAAGGCAAGACAAGACAAGACAAGGCAAGATAAGACAAGACAAGACAAGACAAGACATGGCAAAACAAGGCAAGACAAGACAAGACAAGGCAAGACAAGACAAGGCAAGACATGGCAAAACAAGGCAAGACAAGACAAGACAAGACAAGACTTGATACGCATATGCATATAATTTAAGGAAAAACCAAATATAATGACAGCAGGACAGTAATTCTTGTCGCAGGTTCATTCTTCTCGTGCTGTTGCCTTTTGTCTTCAGTTTTTTTGTCCTCGTCTCTCTTTCACATTATGCTACGTCCTTACATACCTCTGCTCGTTTCGGGGCTCTATCTTTTGTCAGTTCTTTCCAGTCTAAAGGAGAACCTCTCGTGGATGACTTAAATTCATCATTATATCATAATGTTGTATCTACGCCACGATCTTCTTGTCTCTGAACGTACGTATATATATATATATATATATATATATATATATATATTTGTTTCCTTGAGGATTTCACTACCTGTTCCTCCATCTTGTTTCATACTCCACCTGTCTTTATCTTCTTCTACTGAGTGTCTGTAGTCACTGATGAAAGCCTGGCAGGCCACAGAACCTTAAAGTTGGTTACTTCTTCCTGACACAGTAACAGATCATCTGCCTCCCTCCCCTTCTTTCTCTCTTTCTTTTTTCCTTTGACCCCGTTTCCCATGTCACCAGAACGAGGATACTTCGAGGGCTTAAGGAAAACATGGTACGTAAACCAGAACGCGAATAGGAACA
Organism: Achatina immaculata; assembly: GCA_009760885.1. NCBI lineage: Eukaryota > Metazoa > Mollusca > Gastropoda > Stylommatophora > Achatinidae > Lissachatina > Lissachatina immaculata. The sequence goes on along the minus strand of CM019697.1, from coordinate 22,948,200 downwards.
CGCATTCTCTCTATTTCAGTCTTTGAAATACGAGGTCCAGTTGAAACGTAGCCGTAAATATAGGGACGTAACCATTGAAAAATATATGAAAAGATTCGAAGGCAAGAGAGAAAGTCTTTTTATAAACGAAAGCTAGCCCCCCCCCCCCCCCTCTTCCAAAAAATGCAAAAAATGGGAAGTAACCACTGAAAAATGTATGAAAATTTTTGTTCTTGACTAGCCCTCGAGTCTTTTCTTATATTTTTTCAGTGGTTAAGTCCCTTGGATTTGCAGGGTTTCCCTCCTCCTTCCACACTCGTATTATTACAAAGCGTCCGTTACGAAAAGCATCTGGGATCCTCTGTATTTATTTATTCTTAATGACAGCGGAATAGTCAGAATACATTGGGCTGTCTAACAATAAAATGAACACAAACTCGGTTTCATAGCCATATAGGAAATTCTTGATGTAGGGGAAACAACTCATTTTATTTCTTCTCCCGGCCAAAATGTACGTATTTCCTAACCATATCGTAGCTTTGGGTTGATGGTGGGGTTGAAAATATCCATCAAATAATACCCAGACATGAACATGAATTCATACTTCAGACTGACAAATGGCTGTTCAGTTACTTGCTGTCCGAAATGAATAATAAAAATGTATTGAAAATCAGTGGTTTCCAGCCTCGTTATATGTAGTAAGGGCAGATAAACATACAATATATATGTATATTGTAAATTGATAAAATGTACCAGTTTAGTATAATCAATAATTGTTTGTTATCGTCTTTCTCTTTGCTGAAAGTTACTCGTATAAGCTTACACGAAGAGCTACTACCTCGTGGCTGTCAGAGTAACTAAAAAGTCTTCTAATACGCCGTATTTCCTTGACTAAACGCCCGCCGGCGTTTATTCATAAAATTGTCATGATTCGGCGTTTATTAGAGGTCGGCGTCTATTCAAGGCAGGCGTTTATTCGTAAAATGCCAGAGTACGGTTATGCAGCATCGGTATTAGCCTATTCCGTAGTCTCTCCGTAGAAAGACAGACGGCGTACTGACTCCGGCGTTTATATGAGGCATTGTTTTATTATGACTCCGTACCCCCACCCCCCCCCCCCCTTTCCCCAGAAGCATTTAACTGAGGCAGGCAACTATGTCAGAGCCAGGGTTTAATCAAAGAAACACAGTACATTTTCTAACGTGGATTTACTTTAATTTTAAACAAGAGTAATGCAAGACACTATGGAAACTTCAATGCAAGCACATATCGCTGCTGCTTGTATGCCGTAATGCTACTCTGGGTTATCTAACCTGGCAGGGGCAGTAACAGATAAGAAATAATTCTACTTCTAAAAAGACTAGAACAGTGATTCTCAACCTAGGGTTCAGTGATTCCCCCCAATCCCAGGGATTCACGTTAGCATTTTTGGAGTTCCACGAACCAGAAAATGAATTGCCTTAACTAAAAAAAAATCTTAGCAACATCTTGGCTTCTGTTTAAAGCGTCTATGTTAATAAGGGGTTAACAGGTGTTCTCACGCTGGAGATCAGGGTGGGGGGTTGGGGGGGGGGGGGGGGGTGGGGTAGGTACCAAATTAAAAAAAAAAAATTAAGAACTAGAAGTTCTGATTGCTTTTATCTTATTCTGTCTTTGTGGAACTTCTTCTTCTTCTGTTACTCTTCTTCTTCTTTTTAATGTTTTAAAGAAATTATTTTAATGTTTGTTAAAAAACATATGTATTTACAATGTATTTTTGTTTATATATATGTCGGTGTGTGTATGTGTGCGTGAGAGCTATTTTATTAGGTTAATTACTTCTTCTCTTTTACTTTGAATGTAATAGTTAAATCTTACACTCTTTTGATGTGTTTTTTTTCCTAATGTAATTTGTATACTTGTATTAAATCGAGTGTGTGACAAGAATGAAAGATAGAGTGATGAAGGGCAGAATGTAAGACGGGCCTGCGTGCCCAATTCTTTACCCTTTAAAAAAAAGATTATTCATTCATTCATTCATTCATTCATTCATTCATCATCATCATCTTCTTCTTCTTCTTCGTTCACCTTGAAAAGGATATTGGCTGGGTTGTATGAAAAGTATGTAGGTCTTTAAATGAGGTGCAATTTATGCGCGTTATGTTAAGTATACATTAAGAGCATTGTGCTGCAATTGTGCGCTTTATGTAAGTGATATGTAAGCTATGTGCCTTATGGAAGTGATGTGTAAGTTACGCGGGTTATGTAAGTGATGTGTAAGTTACGTGCGTTATGTAAGTGATGTGTAAGTTACGCGGGTTATGTAAGTGATGTGTACGTTACGCGGGTTATGTAAGTGATGTGTAAGTTACGGGCGTTATGTAGCTTTTATGCACCCGACAAATTCAACTGTGGCTCTCGTTGTTATTAACAACTGAAGCGGTTTTTTTCCCCTTCTTTTATAACGAGGAGCTTGCAAAACAGGCCCGATCTGGACGGCTCTGGGACCCAGCAAGGGTCAGAAATCACGGAACCAGCCAGAACTGAAAGAATCAAGGCTCTTGATAATACAGGTTATTATTATGGGAGATAAAACATGTACATGTGCGATTTAACACAAGCGCGGCAGGAAAACATCAATGGCATGGAACAGAAAATCATCTCAACCGTTAGAGAAGTTCAAAGAACATCTCTCTCTCTCTTTCTCTCTCTCTCTCTCTCTCTCTCTCTCTTTTTTTTGTTTTTGTTTGTTAAAACCCAAATCCGGGATGAAGTGATTAATTCTTGTAGATGATTCATGCACAAGGAAGTAGCTGTAGCATTACAACAGCCTTTGTTGAAAGATTTTTCCTTGACCTTCCATGGGCAAAAAAACCCAAAAAATTATGTAGAATGTTGAAGAAAACTTTCTTTATTTAATCCTGACCAAAAAAAATAAGGGGGCGGGGGCGCCCTACGCCTGGACGGTCAATAAAGAGATACAAAGAAGGCTGGACTCAGCTGAAATGTGGTTCTTAAGAAGAATGACGAAGGTACCGTGCATCTCTAGCTTCTTCTGAACCTTGGGAAGGAAGGGTGGCCCCGGGCGTGAGGCTGACCATATCATCCTCTTCGTGTGTCGAGAGGTCAAGAGAGATATGGCCACAAACAACAAATCCTGCTAGGTGCTTCCACGACATGACGGGATTATCTTACGCCATCTCTGGGAGGGCAGCACAGGATGATGATAATTTAACTCAATGATTCATATGACTATTGTCACATTGGAGGTGAAAGCTCAGATCAGGTAGACAAACAAGAGAAACAATAACAGCAGAAACTAAAAGCTACCGGTCAAATAATATAAGAAAATGACAGGAAAACACACACACAACACAAGACAAGAAGAAGTGATAGACTAAACTTCATAGAAGACACACAACCGAAGACAAGACGAAGTGATAGACTAAACTTCACAGAAGATACACAACCGAAGTCAAGACGAAGTGATAGACTAAACTTCATAGAAGACACACAACCGAAGACAAGACGAAGTGATAGACTAAACTTCATAGAAGGCACACAACCGAAGACAAGACGAAGTGATAGACTAAACTTCATAGAAGGCACACAACCGAAGACAAGACGAAGTGATAGACTAAACTTCATAGAAGGCACACAACCGAAGACAAGACGAAGTGATAGATTAAATTCATAGAAGGCACACAACCGAAGACAAGACAAAGTGATAGACTAAACTTCATAGAAGACACACAACCGAAGACAAGACGAAGTGATAGACTAAGCTCATAGAAGGCACACAACCGAAAACAAGACGAATTGATATACTAAGCTTCATACAAGGCAAACTTCAGTGCTATGATATCATAGGACAGTGACGTGTTTACGCGGATGCAGGTTAATTAAGTCATGTAGTTTAAAAACTAAAACATATAAAATTATTTTCGTAGTAATTAAAACATCTAATATTATGTTGTAGTAATTAAAACGTCCAAAATTATGTTTCTAACCACTGAAACAATCAACATTGCTTTGCACTAACTGAAACGTGCAACATTATTTTGTGTTAACTACAACGTGCAACATTATTGTTCTATTGATTTCTGTACTAACTGCACACATTCACTTCAAAACTGTCCACCATTCAGGCCACTAACTAAAATGGAGCAGACTTTTACCTATCTCGAATGAAGAAACTGCCCGCATTTATGAAACGGCTTGAAGATCCTTATTAGGACTGTAAAGCGATCACAGACAATTTATGTTTTTTTTTGTTTTTTTGTTATTTCTTGACACAGACATACTAAAAATAAAGCTAGGATTAATAAATAAGAAAAAAAAACGTTGTGTTTTTGTATGTGTGTGTGCAAATGAACATAGGTAATTAACTCTATGACACCAAAGCTATTAACACTATACGGACCGACAAATGTACGGACGCTGGTTCCATCCGTTTCCCCGCTTTTAATTTGTCACATTTTTCTTTACTCTCCTCTCGGTTTCTCGTTTTCTCTATGACTGTGAAATGACTTCATATGCAGCTGACTTAGCTTTTTCATGACTTGAAGACTTTGTGCTTGTACGAACTTCCTGTGGCTGCGAGATGTTGTTCTTTGCAGCCGATGCTGTAGAGATGTTGAGGCACAGCATCGTATCGGCGTGGGAGCGGGTTATGGCGGCTACTTTTTCAGTCCCGGAGTACAGCTAAAAAAAAAAAAGCAGGGGGTGTGCAATGCTTCTTTAGCAGACTCCACCACCATGGGGACTATGGCGATCCCTGGCCCGTTAGCCGGGCTAGTCCTGTTACTGGGGTACCACTCACACGACTTGGAGAAAAACTTAGTACTTATTTCCACTGTTTCGTGAATGGAAAAATGGATCAATTGTTGCATGCTTGTCTGTCTATTAATGTCGTACTTTCAAAGAACGTCAAGATGGATGAAAGTGCTGGATGCATTTTTTGAAAAGAAAATGTCAAGCCGCTACATTGCTAGGAGAACAAAAAGCACAATCACGGCGACAGCCATCTTTGAATTCCGGATATGTCCATAAGCTCTCCGATCCTCTCTTCAATATCTCACTCAGCTTACAGTGACTGAAAATGTCCGTTCCGTATCGTGTGATCGTCCTTGTGGTCTGTGCTAAGTGACCATCCTTCTGGTCTGTAATAAGTGACCATCCTTCTAAACATTAAAAATTATTTTACAGTAACTAAAACATGAAAAATTATTTTACAGTAACTAAAACATGAACAATTATTTTGTAGTAATTAAAACATGAAACATTATTTTGTAGTAATTAAAACATGAAAAATTATTTTGTAGTAACTAAAATATGAAATATTATTTTTGCAATAATTAAAACATTAAAAATTATTTTGTAGTAACTAAAACATGAAAAATTTTTGTGTAGTAACGAAAACGTGTAAAATTATTTTTGTATTAACTAAAACATGAAACATTCTTTTTGTAATAATTAAAACGTTGTAAAATTATTTTTGTAGCAACAAAAACATGACAGAGTATTTTGTAGCAATTAAAATAAGTAAAAATTATTTTGTAGTAACTAAAACATGAACGGTGCAAAAGTTAAAACTTTCAATGTTATTCTGTACTATGTAAAGCATGCAACATTATTTTGTAGTGACTGAGACACGTGCAACATTATCTTGTACGAAATAAAACTTGCAGCGCTGTCTTGCACTAACTGAAGCCATTCAATATTATGCTAGCTGCAACTAAAACGTCCAAAATTATGTTTCTAACCACTGAAACAATCAACGTTGCTTTGCACTAACTGAAACGTGCAACATTATTTTGTGTTAACTACAACGTGCAACATTATTGTTCTATTGATTTCTGTACTAACTGCACACATTCACTTCAGAACTGTCCACCATTCAGGCCACTAACTAAAATGGAGCAGACTTTTACCTATCTCGAATGAAGAAACTGCCCGCATTTATGAAACGGCTTGAAGATCCTTATTAGGTCCGTAAAGCGATCACAGACAATTTATGTTTTGTTTTTTTTTTGTTTTTTTATTTCTTGACACAGACATACTAAAAATAAAGCTAGGATTAATAAATAAGAAAAAAAAACGTTGTGTTTTTGTATGTGTGTGTGCAAATGAACATAGGTAATTAACTCTATGACACCAAAGCTATTAACACTATACGGACCGACAAATGTACGGACGCTGGTTCCATCTGTTTCCCCGCTTTTAATTTGTCACATTTTTCTTTACTCTCCTCTCGGTTTCTCGTTTTCTCTATGACTGTGAAATGACTTCATATGCAGCTGACTTAGCTTTTTCATGACTTGAAGACTTTGTACTTGTACGAACTTCCTGTAGCTGCGAGCTGTTGTTCTTTGCAGCCGATGCTGTAGAGATGTTGAGGCACAGCATCGTATCGGCGTGGGAGCGGGTTATGGCGGCTACTTTTTCAGTCCCGGAGTACAGCTAAAAAAAAAAAAGCAGGGGGTGTGTGCAATGCTTCTTTAGCAGACTCCACTACCATGGGGACTATGGTGATCCCTGGCCCCGTTAGCCGGGCTAGTCCTGTTACTGGGGTACCACTCACACGACTTGGAGAAAAACGTAGTACTTATTTCCACTGTTTCGTGAATGGAAAAATGGATCAATTGTTGTATGCTTGTCTGTCTATTAATGTCGTACTTTCAAAGAACATCAAGATGGATGAAAGTGTTGGATGCATTTTTTGAAAAGAAAATGTCAATCTGCTACATTGCTAGGAGAACAAAAAACACAATCACGGCGACAGCCGTTACGTCGTGTGAAACTGCCGCCATCTTTGAATTCCGGATATGTCCATAAGCTCTCCGATCCTCTCTTCAATATCTCACCCAGCTTACAGTGACTGAAAATGTCCGTTCCATATTGTGTGATCGTCCTTGTGGTCTGTGCTAAGTGACCATCCTTGTGGTCTGTAATAAGTGAGCATCCTTCTGGTCTGTAATAAGTGACTATCCTTCTGGTCTGTAATAAGTGACCATCCTTCTGGTCTGTAATAAGTGACCATCCTTCTGGTCTGTACTAAGTGACTATCCTTCTTGTCTGTAATAAGTGGCCATCCTTCTTGTCTGTAATAAGTGATCATCCCTGTCATCTGTACTAAGGCACCAACCTTGTGGTCTGTAATAAGTGACCATCCATTTGGTCTGTAATAAGTGACCATCCTTCTAGTCTGTACTATGTGACCATCCTTCTGGTCTGTAATAAGTGACCATCCATTTGGTCTGTAATAAGTGACCATCCTTCTAGTCTGTACTATGTGACCATCCTTCTGGTCTGTAATAAGTGACCATCCATTTGGTCTGTAATAAGTGACCATCCTTCTAGTCTGTACTAAGTGACCATCCTTCTGGTCTGTAATAAGTGACCATCCTTCTGGTCTGTAATAAGTGAGCATCCTTCTGGTCTGTAATAAGTGACTATCCTTCTGGTCTGTACTAAGTGAGCATCCTTCTGGTCTGTAATAAGTGACCATCCTTCTGGTCTGTAATAAGTGACCATCCTTCTGGTCTGTACTAAGTGACCATCCTTCTTGTCTGTAATAAGTGACCATCCTTCTGGTCTGTACTAAGTGACCATCCTTCTGGACTGTACTAAGTGAGCATCCTTCTGGTCTGTAATAAGTGAGCATCCTTCTGGTCTGTACTAAGTGAGCATCCTTCTGGTCTGTAATAAGTGACCATCCTTCTGGTCTGTACTAAGTGAGCATCCTTCTGGTCTGTAATAAGTGACCATCCTTCTGGTCTGTAATAAGTGACCATCCTTCTGATCTGTAATAAGTGACCATCCTTCTGATCTGTACTAAGTGACCATCCTTCTGGTCTGTAATAAGTGACCATCCTTCTGGTTATTTTAATTATCTGTTCATGTTTTGCCTGAATGAGTTTCACTTTTGATAGTTTGCATGTGAACGGTCACCACAACAAACACGCTACAGAAAAAATGAAGAATGTGAACTTAGTATGTGGGCTGATGAAACGACTGGAATGATGAAAATGAAGTTACATAACTGTAAATAATTAATAATGGAGACCGACACCTGATGAACAGTTACGTAGTCAAAAATGTTTTGTCTCATTTAAGTACGTCTGTACTGTAACGCTGGTGTCAAATACTCTCTCTCTCTCTCTCTTTCTCTTTCTCTCTCTCTCTCTCTCTCTGAACCTTAAATGCCCAGGGCACATGGGGCTTCCGCAAGGGTTTTCCACTAATGCCTGTCCTTTGCCTTTTTTCTGCTCTTGCCCAGGTGAGCCCTCTATTGCTCAACATCCTCTCTGTTGTTCTTCTCCATGTCTCTTTTGGTCTACCCTTACTTCTGCTCCCCTGTGGTGTCCATCTTAGTGCTATTTTTGGTAGTGAGTTGTCAGTCATTCGGAGCACATGTCCCAACCATCACCAACGTCTTTTCTCAATAATTGCTGTCAGTGGCTTCATCTGCATCTCTGCCAACAAGATGTTATTTCTTATGGTGATTGGCCAAAATATTTTTCTAATTCTTCGTAAACATTTAGTCTGGAAAGAATTCAACTTAAAATATAAATTTAATGAAGCAAAATGTACTCTGAGTACATTTCTATTGTTCACATTTTGCTTCATTAAATTCGTCTTTCCTACGTTGATCTTTAGTCCTATGTTGTTTGCATTCTGAGTTAGCTTGTTTATTTTATCTTGCATTTCTTTGTGGCTGCTCGATAGTAGACAAATGTCGTCCGCAAAGTCAATGTCCTCCAGCACTGTGTCAAGGGTCCATTGTAATCCTCTGCGTTTGTCTGATGTTGCCTCCTTCATTAACCAGTCTATTGCCAAGATAAATAATGTTGGTGATAGTACACATCCGGTGTCAAATACTGCCACCTTCTTTCTTCCACTTAAAAGATATACTTAAATAAGAGATTTTAGATAATAGAAGAGAAATGCGGGCCTATATATAATAAAAAAGAAAAGCCAGACATTAGATAACAGAGGAGAAGAAGGAGACTTTAGATACTTGAGGGTAAAGCAAGACTTTATGTAATGGAACGGGAAAGGAAGACTTTAGTTAATAGAACGGGAAAGCGAGATTTTAGATGCTAGATGGAGAAGTAATACTTTATTTAATAGAGTTAAAAGAGAAACTTTAAATAATATTTTTGAAAAAAAGCGATAATAGAAAAGAAATCCAAAAAATACGCAGAACAAAAGATAAAAGACACTTTAGATAATGTAGGATAAAAGTATCTTTAGAAAAGCGAGACTTTAGATAAAATAAGGTAAACCAGAGGATTTATAAAATGTAGGATAAATGCGAGAATTTAGAAAACAGAGGATAAGAGTGATAATTTAGAAAGCGGAAAAAAGTGAGACTTTGGAGAATATTGAAGAAAATCAAGATTTAAGGCAAAAGGTAAAACCGAGACTTGAGAGAGAAGAAGGCATAAGCGTGAATCCAGAGAATATAGAGGAAAAGAGAGACTTTAGAGAATATAGAGGAAAAAGAGAGACTTTTGAGAAAACAGAAGAAAAGAGAGACTTTAGAGAATATAGAAGAAAAGGGAGACTTTAGAGAATGTAGAGGAAAAGAGAGACTTTAGAGAATATAGAGGAAAAGAGAGACTTTAGAGAATATAGAGGAAAATAGAGACTTTAGAGAATATAGAGGAAAAGAGAGACTTTAGAAAATGTAGAGGAAAAGCTAGACTTTAGAAAGATAAAGGTAAAAGCGAGGCTTCAGATAACAGAGAATAAAAGCGAGACTTTAGAGAGCAAAAGTAAAAGCGAGAATTCAGAGAAGAGAAAATAAAAGTGAGACGTTAGAGAGCAAAGGATAAAAGCGAGAGTTCAGAGAAAATAAAAGCAAGACTTTAGAGAGCAAAAGATAAAAGCGAGACTTCAGAGAAAATAAAAGCAAGACTTTAGAGAGCAAAAGATAAAAGCGAGACTTCAGAGAAAATAAAAGCAAGACTTTAGAGAGCAAAAGATAAAAGCGAGACTTCAGAGAAAATAAAAGCAAGACTTTAGAGAGAAAAAGGTAAAAGCAAGACTTCAGAGAACAGAAAATAAAAGGGAGATTTTAGAGAGCAAAAGGTAAAAACGCGACTTCAGAGAAGAGAAAATAAAAGTGAGACTTTAGAGACCTAAAGGTAAAAGCGAGACTTCAGAGAACAGAAAATACAAATAAGACTTTAGAGAGCAAAAGATAAAAGCAGGACTTCAGAGAAAATAAAAGTGAGACTTTAGAGAGCAAAAGGTAAAAGAGAAGGACTTTAGAGAATATAATGAAAACGCGAGATTTTGTACAGAACCGCTTGGAGAAAGCAAGATTGTACGTATAAAATGATGAAAACAAGACTAAAGAACTGTAAGAATAAAACAAAGCGCAGCAGAACAAGTGTTTATCACGGATATCTCAAGATTGAAGCAGGCAAAACAAAACATATATATATTTTTTTAAAAACTGGAATTAACTCTTATGTCAAACATAACCTGGAACACATCGAAATAATTAAAATTTTTTGTTGTTGTAAAGTTACCGCGACTTATGGTCTGTCTGTTTGCTTAAGGCAGACAATTTTGAGTGTCTGTGACATCTCCTCGCCAGTGCCGGCTAGGCACTGTTCGGAAGCCGTTAATTTAGTCTTTGTAGTACTAAACAGCTTCGGTCACTGACCTGTTGGGTGTACATCAGAGACAGGTCACTGTGCACCGTCGTTATCGGCGTAGCGGTCTATGAGCACGGTCACCTGAACGGTGGTTTGAATCTGAGTGTCACTATAACCCCCATTATCGGTCATCTCGGTTTGTCTGAATAGTTTCTTAAGTATTATAATGCGTTTAGGAATATCAGACAGGCAGACAGTACTTGTACTTGTACGAACTCCCTGTAACTGCGAGCTGTTGTTCTTTGCAGCCGATGCTGTAGAGATGTTGAGGCACAGCATCGTATCGGCGTGGGAGTGGGTTATGGCGGCTACTTTTTCAGTCCCGGAGTAGGGCTAAAAAGCAGGGGGTGTGCAATGCTTCTTTAACAGACTCCACCACCATGGGAACTTTGGCGATCCCTGCCCCGTTACCCAGGCTAGGCCTGTTACTGGGGGTACCACGGAGAGGTGGGACAGGGTCTTGGTCAGCCTTAGGTCGCTAACCCTGATTCTGGCATATCAGCTATAAGTCGCTGATTACCTTATCGGGCGTCTTCACGATAGATTGATAGACAGACAGACAGACAGATAGACAGACAGACAGATAAGATAGATAGATAGATAGATAGATAGATAGATAGATAGATAGATAGATAGATAGATAGATAGATAGATAGATAGATAGATAGATAGATAGATAGATAGATAGAACAAACCTGGCCCTTACATTGCATACTTTGTATTTTCCAAACCCTAAAGTTACCATTTCAATTACGAGTCGCTGTTTCACAAATCGAACAGCGTCTTCTCCCCCATTTACGTACTTTTGTTTTATAAGCTACAGAAGCCATGGATCTTGGACAGAGTGCTGGCATACCTTTGATCTAAACTGCTCAGTATAATGTGTCATCATCTCCATGCTTAAAGCAAATGTAAATCTATCATGCCGTAGAGACACTTAAGGAATGTGTTATACGTGCCCGTATTTTCATTGATACATCGGGGCGTATAAATAGAGGAGACTGACCTGTCTGTTGAAGTATGTATTTTGTAAGACAAGGTTGTACAAACTCGTATTAGTCGTGACGAAAGTATAGTACAATAGTCTCTTCGTTTGTATAGACCAGCAACACACAGGAACAACCTTTTCCTACAGACAAAAATTCAGAGTCAAACTGATTGAGCCAGGTGGACCAGTTACAGCCGAACGCCTTCAGTTCCAACAAGATGGCAGTAATGAATGCTTGACACAATGACCTAGGACGTGATAACGTTGGCAATTCCAGACAATCAAAATCTTCCACCCAAGACGTAACAATCACAGACACATATTTCCCCTGCGGCCATCTTTCTCGCACCAGGACCCAAACCAGATCTACCCTGTTTTCTGTGTACGTTCTCCCACCCACGCTTTCGTGAACTCTGGGGGTAGCTTATGTCTTTGACCTGTAGCCTCTATTTACGTACAGAAGAACCTACAGAAATTATTAGATGTAATAGTGACAAAATGTGATAAGAAAGGGCTAATCCTAAAGAACTAGAAAACAGAAACAATGGCAATATCAGGAAAGAAGAGGAAAAAAAACGCATAAACGTAAAGGTGCGAGTAACAACATTCAGAGAAAAGTGAGTACATTTAAATATGTGAACACGAAAGTGACATCAGACAGAAAATGTACCACTGAAACCAAGCATAGAATATACCGAGCCAAAATAACTTTCCAACAAATGAGAAACATCTTGTGCAATGCATCTCTGTCAGTGGACATTAGAAAGAGAGTTCTAAAATGCTATACTGAGCCTATCCTACTCATTGGGAGTGAGTCGTGGACAATCAGCAAATTGATTCAGACAAAGATCACTAGAGGCAGAAGAGATGCGGTTCATCAGAAGAATATTGGGAATAACATGGGCAGCTACGATGACAAATAAGAAGTGCCCGTGAAAAGCAAATGTAGACAGGAACGTAATTAAATCCATAAGAAAACAAGTCGCCATTCATTGCACACAATGAGAAGAGGAGGGCTTGAAAACATCATAACAACAGGAAATATAAATAGGAAGAGATGCAGGGGAAGACCAAGAGGAAAAAAAAATCATGGACAGTCTAACACAGTAAAAAGTCACGAACTGAGCTGATGGAAAATATCAAGGATCGAGATCTATGGAGAAGCGTGGCCATCAGCGCCTACCAACGGCACCTGATGATGTTGATGTTTATTTACAAAGCCCCGTAAACACCACTGCTGTACACGCTACATGATGATGTGGGTCAACATCATGTCTGGTCGTCTTTCCTTTCCCAGCTTAGGAAGGAGCCACTATCCGTTTCTACACCTGGGATGCCTTGAACTCCTCTGTCTGGAAGCAAACCGTAGACATACCCAGCGAGAAAAGTCTACGCTAACCACTCGGCAACTCAGGCGCCTTTCCCAGTGAAGGCTAGCTAGAAACATTTCCGCCCTTGTCTGTTGCCTTAATGGTAGATCCAGGTCTTTATTTCCAGCTCTTAGTCTGTCAACGTTGTTCACTGACCTGTCCATTTTGAGGTTCCCCCCCCCCCTCTTTTTTGCACTAAGTTTGTTTTCTACACTGTTAGCCTTCCAGTATGATTGCCATTATTGTTCTTCCAGAATGAATGCCATTATTGTTCTTCCAGAATGAATGTCATTATTGTTCTTCCAGAATGAATGTCATTATTGTTCTTCCAGAATGATTGCCATTATTGGTCTTCCAGAATGATTGTCATTATTGTTCTTCCAGAATGATTGTCATTATTGTTCTTCCAGAATGATTTTCAGTAAATTATTATTCCTCCAGTATGGGGTAAGAGCTCTGGGACTTGTATCAGGATCTGGAGAGGACTGCCGGCTTTGGACTTTCGACAGGGGTCAAGATCTAATGAGAGAAGAAGAAGAAGAAGAAGATTGATTGATTGATTGATTGATTGATTGATCTTTATTTCAAAAGAGTTAAGAATTGGGCACGCAGGCCAGTCTGACATTCTGCCCGTTATCATACATCTTTCACTATATTCCAGACATTCTACAAATAAGCTGTTCATGTAACAAACATAATTAACATTGAAGCTGAGAGACAAAATAAAATATAACATTTACGTTTTGCTCTTAAATGTTCACTCAGTACAGTAGTAACTACATACATATATAAATGACTATCTACTAAACAAAAATTTCGGGACTATTCAGAATAAACAATTAACTGTATTCGGTGTCTGTGAGAGCAGTTTCTTATCTTACCTTATATCTTATATCCTTCCCGTGCCGTTAAACGTCACATAGGGCTCGTAAAGTAGTTCGCCAATTTTTCCTGTCTTCGGCGAGTCTTTCAACCTCATCAAAGGATTTTATGCCTGTTAACTTGGCTTCTCTTAATAATGTCCTCTTCAGAGTTTCACGCGGTCTGCCCCTTTTTCTTCGGCCTGTTGTGTTCCACTTGATAGCTTGTTTTGGGATTCTCTGGTCATTTCTTCTCATCAAGTGACCAACATATGTCCATCTCCTTTTCCTGATCACCCATGAGACTGGTTGTTGTTCAGTCATCTGTCTTATCTCTGCATTGTTCTTGAATTCATTCCACTTGATGCCGAGTATGAGAGCAGTTTAAGATAACTTTTAAGTTTTATAACTCATGGAGGCATGTAGTCGACATCAAATAGATATTGGGAAAGTTTGTAGTTGTAGGAATGAGTATAATTTATATTGTTTATACAGGATAGGAGGATATTCCAAAGAGGAGCAGCAGAATAACTAAAGCATTTCTTGTAAAGATCAAGTCTAGGTTTTGGAAGACATATGTTGTTCAAGCGGTGGCTGCACTTTGGACTAAATTTAAGCAGGTTCCATAGATAAGGCGGAGCATGCTGTGACAGAATTTGATGTACTAACTTGGCTTTGTTGAAAAGGAACCTGTTCTTAAGAGGGAGTATTTTGATACGTTTGCGCTAATTAGTCGCTTGTGCTTGATCTTTGTCACTAATAAACTTTACTGCTCGCTTTTGGAGAGAGCAAAGCCTCTTTGTATTTGACGCTGAGCAACCATCCCAAACTGTTGAGCAATAGTCTAAATGTGTTTGTATATGTGATATGTAGTATGTCCTCCTTTTGTCTTGATCGATGAAGTGCTTAATTTTGGTTAACTGGTATACTTTTTGTGCGATGAGTTTTGTTAGACTTTGCACATGAGAGTTCCAGGTCAGATGTTGGTCAGTAATAAGACCTAGTGTTTTGTGCTCGCTAACGTTTTTTTTTTATCTGTGATGTTTCCGTGCTGAGCCGAAGTGTTGTTTTTGTTGCGTTTTTTTTTGTTTCTGTCTTGTTATGAGCATTGATTTTGTTTTATCGGTGTTTATAATCATGCCATTGTTTTTGCTCCATCTAATTAAATTGTATAACTCGACCTGAAGAGTTGATTCTAGATTAATACAAGAAGAAGAAGAAGAAGAAGAAGAAGAAGAAAATGATTGCGCCGTTCTTGCAGTATGGTTTTTCAATGTATTACTATGCCTTTAGTATGGATTTCTGGATATTGCTTATGTACTTAATTTTATGTAAGTAATTGAACTGCTTGGACGAAATATTTTCTAATACTTCTTTCTCCGACTTAATTCGTTTCCAGTTGTGAGATTTCTGTGTGTTTTTATCAAGTCATGAAATAAGCCATATTCTTCATTAAGATTTTGTTCACAAGTGTATTTTTTTTGGCGAGAGGGGTGTGTGTCAAATCTTGGTTTTGTTGCATTATTTTTCAGTTATTCAACGAAAGCGTTCTATTCTCAAAGCACGAAGATAGTTCTTTAATTGTAGACCAAGATATCCGATCAGGGAATGCATGTTGTTGTTGTTTGTTTGCTTTTTTTTTTGTATGGCAGGTCGTATAAAAAAAGTACTTATGCGTGGTTTTGTGGGTCAGTGTGCCAATTTTCGCCTGGATGCTTGTCGCATAACTTTGATGGGTCAAAGCTAATTTGGCCACGTGAGTGAAATTTAATTGCTGTACTGTTGTCGCCCCCCTCCCCCAAACACACACAAATCCTCCACCCCAAACCCCATCACGTGATCTTCATCACACTCATCGTTGTAACGCCTCCTGATTGTTATATAAAGCGAGCATGTGGGACTAGGAAGACACAGCTGGCGAAGACTTGCACACTGGCAAATACAAGTTCTTCGAGCCGTTGTGCAGCTGCCCATTTCAGATCTGCAGTAGCGACCTGAGCAAAGGCTGACCTTTCCAACAGTTGTCCTGCTATCTAAGGTAAGTTGAATTCCAGGTGTTTGGTTATTATTATTATTATTCCAGTTGTTGGTTATTATTAAATTCATAATTAACTTATTTTTCAGTACTGTTAGATGTTTCATTTCCGTATTTTGTTTTACAAAGATTTCCCTATCTCTAGCAGACAGGCCAGTCCCCTTTATTATATGTCCTGATATATCAATGAAAATACGGGCACTTATAACACATTAAAAAAACAAACAAACTAATGTGGTTCTGACGAGGCAGTTCATATATGGCTTTGTATTGTTCAAATCTTTTTTATTTACTTCTTGCTTTCTTCAATTATTTTTTAACCAAATATTCCGTCAGAATTTGTAAACTTCCAGCTGAATGTTATTCGTTATATTCAAATATTCCATATTTTATGTATTTTACTAAGTCACTGTAATGTTTACAGAAAATGAGAAGCTTGATATAGAGACTGAAGCTAGAACACGAAGAGCAAATACCATTACATACAAATACCATTACATACCAGCTATCCCCGCTACTTTCTCGTCCTAACATACCGCTTGAAACTAAGAGACAACTAATTAATAGCATATTTATACCAACGCTGTGCTACCACTGCTAAACATGGACACTAACCAAGAAACAACAAAATAACATATCTACACGCGAAATAAGATACCTAAGAAAAAAAAACAGCCAAATGTCACTAGGAGGGATAAGATAAGAATTGTCGACATAGGATAACTGGTGGGAACTACATATGCCTACAATGTGTAGATAAACAAAGAATTACGTGGTTTGGACACTTAATGAGAATCACACATATACATCCAACTACGAGGACCTTCAATCAAAGAACTACAGGACACAGATCAAGAGGAAGACCCTGGAAAAGATGGATAGATGGAGTTATAAAAACACTTACGAATTAGGGCATGAACATTACCGAACCACTCACATGACCCAAAGACACCAACTGCATCTTCCCTCGACACCTCACAGTACAAAAGGAAGGATAAAGTAAAGTAAGTGAAATAGTAAGTAAAGTAAAGTAAGTGAAGTAGTAAGTAAAGTAATTACAGTATTAAGTGAAATAAAGCAAGTAAAGTACTAAGTAAAGTAAGTAAAGCACAAAGTAAAGTAGGTAAAATACTAAATAAATTAAGTAAAGTAGTAAATAAAATAAAGTAAGCAAAGTATTGAATAAAATAAAGTAAGTAAAGTTCTAAGTAAAATACTAAGTAAAGTAAAGTAATAAGTAAAGTGATAAGTAAAATAGTAAAGTACTAAGTAAAATAAAGTAAGTAAAGTGCTAAGTGCAATAAGTAAAGTGGTAAGTAAAATAGTAAAGTACTAACTAAAATAAAGCAAGTAAAGTGCTAAGTAAAGTGCAATAAGTAAAGTGCTAAGTAAAGTGCAATAAGTAAAGTAATAAGTAAAGTACAGTAAGTAAAGTACTAAGTAAAGTAAGTACTAAGTAAAAGAGTAAGTAAAGTAGTAAGTATAGGACTAAGTGAAGTAAAGGAAGTAAAATAGTAAATAAAGTAATAAGTAAAGTAAGTAAAGTACTAATTGAAGCATTAAGTAAAGTATTTAGTAAAGTAAGTAAAGTAATAAGTAAAGTACTAAACAAAGTATTAAGTAAAATAGTAAGTAAAGTACCAAGTAAAATAAAGTAAGTAAAGTAGTAAGTAAGGTAAAGTTAGTAAAGTAGTAGGTCGTTAAACTTGCTCCTTGGTAAGCTTTTTTACTTCTTTATTAAAATATGTGCTATAAATGTTGCTTCTTTTGCATTTGTGCTAGCTTGTATGTAATGTTATTCACTGAGGACTGACGACCGTTTTTGTCTCGAGCTTTTCAATGATTAGTTCTTTTTATTTTCTTTCCTTTCATGGCATATCCAAAGAATGCTGACTGTTATTTCCTAACTGTTCTAATTAGTTTTCTGTGTTTTCAAAGAACATCTTTGTTTATTATTTCTGATAGTCCTTGTGTAGACGTTACATAGAGTAACAAATAAATCCCTGTTGATTTATTTCGTTAAGGTATTATTTCAGTATTTTAATATATTTTGCATTTACAGATAGACTAGCAGTCTCAGCTACAGGTAGCCAGCACGTTCAGCTCTAGTGCCGTGCAGTATCTGTGTAAGCCAGTCGGCCGAAAGTTTGGTTAGCGTCTCAAGGCAATCGCCACTTCCAGACTAGGTACATAAATGCTTTTTGTTTAGTCTGCCTACGTATCCAGTAAGCTGTATCTTAAAGGGCATTTTGTAAAGGGAAATACAGTCGTTAGAGGAAATAGAAAAGGCGAATCATTACAACCAATCAGAGTGGGCTATGACTCACTAGCGTCTTCCTGCTGTACTCTTGGCAACGGTCCTCAGTCTGACCAATTGCGGTAGAGAACGAGTGTAACCTTTTACCGGAAATAAATGAAATAAAGTTTAAAGTAATCCATACAGGAGCTGTATCCACCCCCTAACCTATTACACCTCAGTGTTTCTAAGTCTTAACAACAAAATCAGCTGACAGTATCCCAGACAGTCTCAGTAGCTGCGTTGTTTCGAAATAAATTGACATGAAATATACTTGTATATTTGTTTATAAACCGACTGATATAACAGGCAAGAAGAATTCGTACCAAGTTGCTGGATTTCTGATTTTAATAAATGATTGCCACTGCTCGTTAACCTGATTGGCTGGGTGGTTGGGCGCTCGGTATAATAAACCGGTGGTACTGGGCTCAAGTCCCAGCAGCGGGGATGTTTTTCTTCTGATCATCATGATCATCATCAGGTGCAGTGCCGACTGGCTTTGGCTATTATGCTTCTCCAGAGTACACGATCCTTCATGCAGGCCATCAGCTCAGTTGGTGATCTCCTCTCACACCATCCCGCCAGACTGTCCAGTATCATTTCTCTTGGTCTTCCTCTTGATCTTCTTTCTTCTATTTTTCCTGTTGTTATAATTTTTCAGTGCCCCCTCCTATGAAAGTACATTGTCTCTCTCTTATCTTTTTAACAAGATTTTTTGTCTCTCCAGCTCTTCTCATACCACCACATTAACAAAGCCCTGGGGTCCACCCAGCCTCTAAAATGTGGTATCAGAGAAACCTGGTCAGGTAGATGTCCCTTGGCGTGATGCTGCCCACATAACACTTTCGTATGTCAAAGGTTTTGGAAATACTGGCCTAACTCCGTATCCCCTGTATGCCTTAGCGGCATGGAAATGTTGATTTTATCTTTTGCCCTGCTGCTTATTAGCGTGTATTAATGTGAAAACGTTTCGGTGTCAGTCAAGCGTGAATGCGTCAGTCAAGTGTGAATGCGTCAGTCAAGTGTGAATGCGTCATGTTTCCTCTTTAATTTAAAATATCAATTTCCCGTTTCTTATGGATATTTAAACAGATTTGTGTTGGAGAGCGACAGAATGATATATACACGTGTTTGTGTTATTTTAATAAAAGTAGGAGGGAATTCTCACTTTTAGACACTATTTCTTCAGACAGCACGTAGTTTAACTCTTGTACGTCCCTTCCGTCAAGCACTTATCGTGACTTAACTCTTTCACTCTAAAACAAGCTGGCAATGTTGACAGGTCTTTCAAAGCTAACGCGAATCAAAGCTAAGAGTGATATTCATACAAAGTCTAAATGAAATGAAAAGTAGCAAATCTCTAACGCAGCCCGTGTTTTATAAATTACAGAGTAACTTCGTTCCAGATTCTTTTTTCCAACATTTCTCATCAAAATGTATTCTGGCAGAACATGGAAACTAATTCTACAATGAAAGATTAAGTCGTAGGAAAGTTTTTAAACATATGATTTTCTATTTTACTTACATTGTTTACATTTTAGGATACAGCATTTAGATGTTTGGTTGTTCTCACACGCGTGAGTACACCATGTTAAGTCTGGCCTGTGATCTGTTCTTCGCCCTGTCCTGTTTCTCATTCATTCCTAAACATAAAAAAACCATTGCAATAAAGAAAGAAAACACAATGATCATCAATTTCTATTATGATAACATAATCAACTCTAATCCACTTTCTTAATCCTTTCTTAACATCTGCGATTCCTTTCTTAACATCCGTGATTCCTTTCTTAACATCTGTGATTCCTTTCTTAAAATACAAGCACAAAAACATGGAATGGTCGCAGTCAATCAAAACATATGGTGCATAAAAGATGCTTTTAATGTAATTAAAGCAAAATTGTCTCATATATTAATTACGGAATATGTCCTTAACGATTAATTGTCTACTCACAAAAGAAATGCACTATTGGCAAGAAAATGTAACACACGCATATACACATAAAATTCAAATAATACATAAATTTAAGTGCACATAAAATCCTCAGTGCACATTTAACAAACATTTCAAACATTACACAGAACACAGTCAGTCAGTCATTTGCATGTCCCTTGCAGAACTTTGCCTCCCTAACAGCTCTCCTGTAGGCCTCTCGGTTGTAAACAAGATGCCCTATTGCTGATGCAGATTATCAACGATGTCTTGCAGTCAACTTCGCCTTGGTCTTCCTCTCTTTCTTTTTCCCTTTAGGTACCCTTCCAAGACGGTCTTCTCTAAATTCTCATGACGTTTAATATGTCCAAAATATTTAAGTTTTCTCTGTTTAATCCTTTTTACTAGCCAGCCTTCTTCAATATTAAGTTCTTTTAGTATGCGTATATTTATTCTTTTTTGTGTCCATGATATTTGAAGAACTCTTCTGTAGCATTTACATTCAAAGGCTGTTTTGTTAAGTGTCCAGGTCTCACAGGCATATGTTGTTATGGGAAAAATGCATGCCCTTAAAAATCGTATTTAAATCTTATTTCCTTTTTGTTCCACAGAATCTTTTATTTGTTTTACTTTTTGAAGAGCGATAGATGTCCCCCTTTTAATTTCCCTCATTGTATCTCCATTATTAGTTAGTTGTAATCCAAGATGTTCAAAACTCTCCACTCCTTCAAATTTTTCCTCATTGATACATATTTCAGCTGCCTTGTTTGTTTTGTCAGTTGTCAGCAATTTAGCTTTCTTCACATTAAGATAGAGGTTTTTCTTTTCACTGTTCTTACGGACAGACATAATTAGTTTTTCATTCCTTTTGTGTTGTGAAAATAATACTTTGAATAGTTTATAAAAGATAAATATAATATATATATATATATATATATATATATATATATATTATATATATATATGTATATATATATATATATATTATATATATATATTCACATTAAATTCTCTGCACTTCTCTATGATCTCTTGATTCTCTTCCTTGTCTAAAACCAGCTTAGACCATATTAACTTCTTCTTTTATTTTCTTACGAAATCTGCCGATTATGATTTAAATAGAATTTTGCTGGCATGACTAATCAGGGCAACAGTTCTGTAGTTTGTGTTTAATTTCAGGTTACTCTTTTTTGGCGGTGGTATGAATACAGTTCTTTTCCATTCTTTTGGCGAAATACCGGAATACCATATCTTTTTACACACTGCATGATAGATTGTTGCACATTCCTTTCCTCCTGCTTTAATAAGTTCAGCTGTTATCTCATCACATCGTGGTGATTTACTATTTTCAGATTCTTTATTGCCCATAAAACGTCTTCTATTGTCGGTTCGGGTTCTTTCTCCTCCAATAATAATTCACACTGTTGATTTCTACTTTCACAGTCAGTTGTTTCATACTGTCCTCTGCAATATTCCTTTCATCTTTCTAGAATTTCCTCTGTCTCTGTCAAGGCATTCCCGATCTCCTCACAAATTACATTTAGCTTAGGTGTGACATTTCTCGTCAATGTCTTCATTTCTTTAAACATTTCACTATCTCTTCCACACTTTTGATGTATTTCTATTCTTTCACAACAATCTTGTATGTATTGTTTTTTGTCTTTTCTTATGTTTCTTCTTACTTTTTTTGTTAAAGATTTATATTCCTCTTCGTTGTTGTTTGTCACTTTCTATTTCGTCTTCATTTCTCTACGCTGTTTTATTAGTTCTAATAAGGCTGCTGTAATCCATCCAATCTTTTATGTTTTCTTTACTGGAACCACGTCTTTAGCTGTTGTTACTAAGATGTCTCTGGCCTGAGTAGCCATTTCATCTGGTGTCATCTCCTTCTGTGCAGCCATCAGTGTCTCATAACGGTTCTTTACTGCTATGCTATAGTGTTTTGGGATTACAATAGACTTCATAATGAAAAAATGCTGCACAGGTAACACAGGTATTGACTGGGTACATGGGACCCAACTAGAAGATCTTGATTTTGCTGATGACATAACTCTTATCAGTAATAATGTGAATTCCATGCAAGAAAAAACAGATAGCCTGTCTTCACTGGCTAGCAAAATAGGACTTGAAATTAACAAGGACAAAACAAAAATAATGAAAATTCCCATCAATCAAAATGGAAAAATACACATAGAAGGGACAGATATTGAAGAAGTCAATCAATTTGCATACCTTGGCAGCTACATAGATCAGGATGGTGACACTAGAAAGGAAGTTAGGATCAGAATTGCAAAAGCAGCATCAATCTTCAAGAATCTTGAGAACATATGGAATTCAAAAGTTATAAGCACAAAAACCAAGTTAAGACTATTCAATTCAAATGTAATATCCACCCTCATTTATGCATGCGAAAGCTGGAAAACAACTAAAGAAATAGAACAGAAATTAGACTCTTTTGAAAACAAATGCCTAAGGAAAATACTCGGCATCAAGTGGAATGAATTCAAGAACAATGCAGAGATAAGACAGATGACTGAACAACAACCAGTCTCATGGGTGATCAGGAAAAGGAGATGGACATATGTTGGTCACTTGATGAGAAGAAATGATCAGAGAATCCCAAAACAAGCTATCAGGTGGAACACAACAGGCCGAAGAAAAAGGGGCAGACCGCGTGAAACTCTGAAGAGGACATTATTAAGAGAGGCCAAGTTAACAGGCATAAAATCCTTTGATGAGGTTGAAAGACTCGCCGAAGACAGGAAAAACTGGCGAACTACTTTACGAGCCCTATGTGACGTTTAACGGCACGGGAAGGATATAAGATAGTGTTCTGGTATTTTTGTAAGATCAAAACGAAGTGGTCTTGATCCCTTAAATGTCTTTTTTATCTTTATCTTCATGTCTGTTATTAATAACTCATGGTCTGTGTCACAGTCGGCACCTGGTAAAGTTTTTACTGATGTTATACTTGATCTACACCTTCTGTGTACTAAAATGTAATCTATTTGATTGTTTGTTTTCCCATTAGGTGATGTCCATATGTAAAGTCTTCTTGTATGTTGTTTAAAAAATGTGTTAGCGATCATTAGCTCATTTTCCATGCAAAACGCCATTAGATTGTCACCTGCCTCATTTCTATGTCCTATACTAAATTTCCCCCAAACTTATCCTTCGTCTTCTTCACTTTCTCTCTCTCAATCTTTGCATTTAAATCTCCCATTATCAATACAATATCATTTTTTCTTACCTGCTCTATCGTCGTTTGCAGTGTGTTATAAAAGTCTTCTACTTCCTCTTCTTCTGCTGCTAATGTAGGTGCAGATATATCTGGATAATTGTTACATTTCTTGGAGTGCCCTTAAGTCTGATAGTGATGATTCTATCACTTACTGGTCTGTAACCTAGTAATTCTTTTGATATTAATCTGTCCAAGTCAAAAGCCACTCCATTCTTTCCTCCTAATTCTCCACCAGAGTATATAAAGATATCATCATTCTCGCTCGTGAAATGTCCTGATCCGCTGGCATCTCCCTACGTGCTCAATTAACAAAATTCCGACCGATTAAAATTCTCTGATATTGTCCTATTTATAGTGTTTCAATCGATATCGACTTTACTCAGAATTGCGCACCTCGGAGCTGACCGGTCACTGGCCTTATTTATTTATTTATTTTTATTCCTTTTGGTGTTGAAAATAAACTTAGGTTTAATAATCTGTCCCTATTCCTACATATACTACAAAGTCAGTTCTCTATTCTAGAACTAGGAAAAAAGTAGGAACAGCTTCGTGTATTATTATTTACGTAGCTTTATATAAGAGTACTTATACACTACTTATTCGTAAATACCTTCTCTTTCCGGCCAGCATCCATTTTTTCCCCTTTGTATTCACTGATAGCTGTATGTACACTCTAGTTGTTGTCCTTGGCGTGAAAACAGGTAATTCCATATCTTCTGATTCTATTTTCCCCAAGCAGCTGCGCGAAGATTTGAGCGCCCGAGTAGCGCAGTGGTTAGTTCAGTCGTTTCTCGTGAGAAGGTCTGTGGTTTGAATCCGGAATTAGATGCTCCCGTCACTCAGCTGTAGAAATAAGATACCTGACTCCTTCTGGAGATGGGGAAGGGAAAAAGCAAACAGGCTTGACGCTGATCACGTGATACTAGTGTACAGGCAGGTCAAGTAAACCACGGGCGTCGACGCTATATCTTTGACATAACAGGACTACCTAAAAGTACTGTGCTGGGTACCAACATTTCTTCTACGGGCAACCGGTAGTAGATGAGAAGACAGGACACTATAAACTAGCCTCTTACAACTTAAAAAAAAATTAACATTATGCTATCATGGGTTGATTTATAACTTAGATGCAAGAGAACCGACTTGTTCTACTCGTTGTTTTTTAAAACTTTTTTTTGGTATTTTTATTTTAATTCTGTTTTCATTTTCTTTTTGTCTTACAGATATTCCAAGAACATGGAACATTTATACTGTATCCCTAAAGCACCCTTCTTTCCCTTTCCCTTTCCGAATTGCACAGGGCACCAGTGAACAAAAGTGTACTCTTACACAAAAACAGAGAAAGAAATTAACAACAGTAGAACAATACACCTTTGCCCTGGCACTCTTCAGACGTACTCGTGGCCTTACTTCAGAATAATACTTACACTATGCTAACAAATTCAGTTTTAAGCTCAGTAGGCACCCCTTTTCTGTCTCTTCTGGGTTCAAATGGCTCAATTTTGCTGAAAATAATCCTAGTTTTGGTATCGTAGACATCAAGATACTCATCAGATGAAACACAAGAAAATGTGGGCGCGTATGAATATATTTTTTTTATTCTTTAAAAAAAAAGAAGTTCCTGCAGGCTTGAAATGAACTTTTAAACTCTTTTTGGGCCAGTTATTTGCAACAAAATGAAGGCTCGTCATAACCCAGTGTATTTTCAGTTTCATTTGCCAGTTTCATTTTGTTTACACGCCATTTTGAAAGATTCTGTGTATGTTACAAAATTAATGTGAAACAAACTGACAGCCAACTTGAATCATTTATATTTTCTGGTACTTATAATGAATAATAAAAAACAAACATTTGAACTGAATCACTCATTGTGTAAAATTTTCACAAAGAAAGACTGGAATGCCAAAACTAGTTTGTGTAATGAACTTTTGACATAAAATATGAAATGATTAAATCTTTCTTGGTATTTAACTTTCGTTGTTACATTAATTTTACTGATTAAAATAAAATAAAAGGCCGGTATAACAATCTAACCACAGCTGATAAAATCAGTTCTTTAATGGTATCTTCAAGAGTTAAATTATTTCGTACAGCGAACAAAATTCAACACAAAATGGGGTGTAATAAAAGTGATAAATTATTGTACAAGAGTTTTGTTTTATTTGTGTGAACCATAGAGACTTGTGAACGGTTTTATTAACCATAGATCTTTTTTTTTTCTTCTTCTTTTGTTCTGTTTTTATTTCGTCTGAGCAGATCCTCGTAATAAAAAACAGAGCATCCTTTCGACCTGGATCCCTACATCCCAATTATTTGTCCACCTATCAGGCCCACAAACATGGGACAAGTATACAACTTCATGATTAGCATCAGTTGAATGTTTCCTCTCTCTTCGGGTTGTGTTTTTCAAAAAGTTATTTTCAAACAAAAGTGAGATTTCAAGACTACTACTACTACTACTACTACTACTACTACTACTACTACTACTACTACTACTATTACTACTACAACAACTACTACTACTACTACTACTACTAATACTACTACTGCTGCTGCTACTACTACTACTACTACTACTGCTACTACTACTACTACTATTGCTACTACTACTACTACTACTACTGCTACTACTACTACTACTACTACTACTACTGCTGTTGCTACCACTACTACTACTACTAATACTACTACTACTACTACTAATACTAATACTACTAATACTACTACTACTAATACTACTACTACTAATACTACTAATATTACTACTAATACTGCTACCACTACTACTACTACTACTACTACTACTACTACTACTACTTTTACTGCTACTGCTTCTTTTTCTTTAATCTCCTTGGAACTACGAACTGATATTCTTTCTAATCGATGCTGTGAAGGTATTTTGGCGCACCATCGTGTCGGATTGGAAGCGGGTTTTGGAGGCTATTTTCTTCAGTCCCTGGGTGAAGCCAAAAAGCAGGGAACGTGCAGTACTTGTTTAGTAGACTCCACCACCATGAAGACTGTGACGATCCTTTCCCTGGTAACCAGGCTATGACTGTTACTGAGGGTACCAACGAAGAGGTGGGGTAGGGTCTTGGTCAGGTATGGTTCACCACCCCTGATGCTAGCATGTCAGCTATGGGTCGCTGATTGCCAGAATGGAGAGCGTCTTTACACCCTTCCTTACTGAGACAAACAGGAGATTAAATCTCTGGTCACTTGAAGAAAATGATTTAATTTCGTTGACGATACCACAATTATGGGCTTCTAGAAATCAGTATTTGATTACACACAACAGCAAAATTGTGAACATTGGAACACCGTATAACATCATAGAACACAACGTGAACATCACCGGTTCCAATCTTTTATTGTTCTACACGCATTCATTTTTTTTTGCTTCTTTGCCATAATTAGTTTCTACGGCTTTCCATACGTTTATATTTACTTGTGCCTCCTATGCCGAAATAAAGCACAAAACATAGAAGACGTGCATTAATCCTGCATAAAATGACACACTAGGCTTTACATAACACCCTTAGCAAATAGTCTCGTCTGCACAGTCTAGATAAACAAAAACGCGCAGCAGAAACTTTAATAAAAATGGTGAACTGTTGACTGTGATTTTTTTTCCTTATATGAGGACTGGGTGGAATTCAAAAAAAAAAAAAAAGTAACCTGGCATTTTTTAAAATCCAGTTTTTGTTAAACACGTGATTCAATAATTGCGAGAACTACATAACTTTTTCATATACTTTAAGAAGGCGCCGTTTATGTTTCACATAAACAGGCTCTAGAAAATTCCATGGCAACAAAATTAATCACCTTGGCCAGATCTTGTATGGAAAACATACGCAATAAAGTAATACGTAACAGGAGACCATATGCCAGTTTGTTATAACAGCACGTCCAAAAACACGGGGATTCTCTGTAAGCTGTACTTTTATCCCTCGTACGTGGATGGCGTGATCTGGTGGTGGATGGCGTGATCTAGTGGTGGATGGCGTGATGTAGTGGTGGATGGCGTGATCTGGTGGTGGATGGCATGATCTAGTAGTGGATGGCGTGATCTAGTGGTGGATGGCGTGATCTAGTAGTGGATGGCGTGATGTAGTGGTGGATGGCGTGATCTGGTGGTGGATGGCATGATCTAGTGGTGGATGGCGTGATCTAGTGATGGATGGAGTGATCTGGTGGTGGATGGCGTGATCTGGTGGTGGATGGCGTGATCTGGTGGTGGATGAGTGTATGCGAGATGACTCATGTTGTAGGTAGTGACGACTCTCATATTGTAAGTACTGACGATTCTAATGTTGTAAGTAGTGATGACTCTCATGTTGTAAGTATTGACGACTCTCATGTAAGATCTTGTTGTAAGCAGTGCCGACTCTCATGTTATAAGTAATGACGATTCTCATGTTGTAATTAGTGATGACTCTCATGTTGTAAGTAGTGACGGCTCTCATGTTGTAAGTAGTGACGACTCTCATGTTGTAAGTAGTGACGACTCTCATGTTGCAATTAGTGACGACTCTCATGTAAGATCTTGTAAGCAATGACGACTCTCATGTTGTAAGCAGTGACGACTTTTATGTTATAAGTAGTGACGGCTCTCATGTAAGATCTTGTTGTAAGCAATGACGATTCTCATGTTATAAGTAATAACGACTCTACGTACAACAACAACCAAATAAAGAACACAACGCTGACTTTGATCGCGATTCAGGACCCTCCTCTACATTGAAGAACAGGTCCAAGCATAAGTCCAGTTGCAAGATCTCACATATATATTTCATGTTTAATCACTTTCTAAGCATTCGTGTAGACAGATAAAGACCTGGTATACACCCAAACGTCTATCCTCGTGTTCTGCACCAAAGGTCATCCAAAAACCCCTCTAGTGACCAAATTCAATGGTATCCAGGTCACATGACCAGATGACCGGCGTTCTCATCGTTACCTGCTTAAACGGGTACTGTAATAAGGCCTAAACAACTACGACACAATCTAGCAACCCATATACTGCCATACCTCTGTCCCCATACTCTTTGTCCTGGTCCAGGTAAAGATAATAAGAACAGTACAAGAATAAAGTACACTAAACTAACATACTAATATTCTTAAGTATGTGTATAACATTGATCTAGGCGGTATAACATGGCAAGACATCTCAGGTATACCTCTACATCAAAAGAAAGCCCAGCCATCAACAAAGAAAAGACAAAAGGTTCTTATAATCCTCATCCCCCCCCCCCCCCAAAACCAGGGCGATTCCTCTCGGTTTACTAATCCGATAGAACCAACTTCAGTCGCAGCAGAGGTAATTTTTTACCTGTTACTCACTAAAAATGGCCCAAGGGGGTCCTCCCAGCCTCTAAAAATGGGTACCAGAGAAATCTGGGGAAGGTAAATGCTGCCAGGCGTGACACTGACCACATCAGACTTTCATGTGCAGAAGGTCATGGAAAATACTGGGTCTGAAAGCATATCCCTAATATGCCTTAATGGCGTTGAGACTGGGATCTTACCTTACCATGACGATTCAGTGTCCCATTTTCGAACTTAGAAAAGATGACCAGGCTGTTATCCTGACCTCCTGGAAGAAGATTTCGGATTTTAATAAGAACTGTAGAGCAAAAAAGAGGAAGACCAAGACGAAGATGGCTGCAAGACATCGTTGACGATCTGGAAATGGATGCAACAGCAGCAGGCCATCTTGCTCACAACCGAGAGGCCTACAGGAGTGCTGTTTGGGAGGCAAAGTTCCGCAAGGGACATGCAAATGAATGAATGAATGAATGAAATGTAGAGCAAAACATGTTCTATCTTCTATCTGTATTTTAGCATTAATTTTTTTTCCCCCGTAACTTTGTTGTAGCTAGTGAAATCTTTTACCAGATATTTATAAACCCTGTTGTTCTGATTTTTATTTTGTCTATTTTTGGATGTTGGGGATTCCCTTCCTTGTTTCTTTATATGACCTACAGTTTTAATCAACAGGCGAGGTACATAACTTTGCCCGCAAAAGTGCCAATCAGACCGAGTTGTACTTCTCTGCTGGGTGGATTTTCTTCAAAATAGCAAACATTGGGATTTAAATAATTTAATAAAAAAAACTCTGGGTGTTTCCGAGTATGTGGCGATCAAAGACGAGAATACGGGACAATATGGGACATACGTTTAAAAACGGGACTTATTCAGGCGTCCAGGCCGAAGCAGGACGATTCCCAGTACACATCCTTTAAAGATAACCGTAAATGAAACCGCTAAAAGACCACCAATCCTGTATGTACTGGACACACGGAGTACATCACAAAAAGAGATGAGAAACACTTTCAGTGTTTAGGGAGCGGAGTCTTTTAGAGAACATAACACTGGGAGAATCAGAAACAATAGAGAAGTCCAGGAGCCACACAACAGAGAAGTCCAGGAGCCACACAACAGAGAAGTCCAAGACCCACGCATCAAATCCAAAAGTCACACAACAGAGAAGTCAAAGAGCCAAACAACGGAGAAGTCCAAGGCCCACACATCAAATCCAAGAGCCACACAACAGAGAAGTCCAAGAGCCACACAAAGAAGAAGTCCAAGACCCACGCATCAAATCCAAAAGTCACACAACAGAGAAGTCCAAGAGCCACACATCAAATCAAAGAGCCACACAACAGAGAAGTCCAAGAGCCACACATCAAATCAAAGAGCCACACAACAGAGAAGTCCAAGAGCCACACAACAGAGAAGTCCAAGAGCCAAACAATGGAGAAGTCCAAGGCCCACACATCAAATCCAAGAGCCACACAACAGAGAAGTCCAAGAGCCACACAAAGAAGAAGTCCAAGACCCACAATCAAATGCAAGAGCCACACAACAGAGAAGTCCAAGAGCCACACAGCAGAGAAGTCCAAGACCCACACATCACTTCCACTACGAAAACTTAGAAGATTCACAGATCAAACTAGTGTATATACATGAGATGGGATGTACAAGGCCAGGATACAGATCAAAACAAAAATAGTGAGACAACGTGGAAGAAGCCCAAGAAAACTTGTTGTAGAGAGCTAGAGAGAGAGAGAGCGAGAGAGAGAGAGAGAGAGAGAGAGAGAGAGAGAGAGAGTGAGAGACAGAGCCAGGAACAGAAATGAATGGAAAAGATTGTATCTGCAGGAATGTGACCTGAGGGCTTTGAAAGGAAGAGGGATAGATTCCAGATCTGATTACAATCTGGTGTATAGCCAATATCACGTATGAATACATTATGGCCTTCCATACGTTATATCTTGAACACATAAATTCCATGCCACAGAGGGAATCTTAATGTCTTCAGGATTACATGCCATGATAAGGATGCGCATAAAACAAGTATGGTAAAAGATTTCCTCAATTTTGTAAAAACTCTCCCATATTCCTAGTTCAGTCTACATTTTGCTCAATAAAATAAAGAAAGACGCGTCTCTTTCTATCTATTATGTTAATTATAATTCATTATTTATACTGCTATTGTTATAACGTAAATAAAAGATATCATTGCGCCAACAGCCTGATTTCGTATTTGAATTTACAAAGCGTGGAAGAAGAGTTGTTTTCTAAAAAGGAAATGATAGAATGTTTGCATGGTTACTGATTACGTATCGTACTCGGTAATTAATAAAGCTGTTCCTGCTTTTATTTTATATAGTTTCAATATTTTGTTGTCACAGATTTACTGCAGTGGCTTCGTGCGTGTTTATATATTTAGTTTTGTATATAATTATATATAATTAAGATGGACATATGTTGGTCACTTGATGAGAAGAAATGATCAGAGAATCCCAAAACAAGCTATCAAGTGGAACACAACAGGCCAAAGAAAAAGAGGCAGATCGCGTGAAACTCTGAAGAGGACATTGTTAAGAGAGGCCAAATTAATAGGCATAAAATCCTTTGATGAGGTTGAAAGACTCGCCGAAGACAGGAGAAATTGGCGAACTACTTTGCGAGCCCTATGTGACGTCTGACGGCACGGGAAGGATATAAGATATAAGATAAGGTATAATTATACCCAGACCGTTCGTTTGATTACGCTATCAAGCCACAGGTGACATAATCATGAGACGGAATAACCCTAGTCAACCTGAAAGCTGTGGTCAACTGCAGGCCCTTCAGAAGAAATCACAGCGCAAACTCACATAAAAGTCGCAGTACCCGACCAGACCACTCCACAACATCTAGATCTGGACAGAAACTATGTGGAGTGTCTCAGAACTTGGATACAAATAACCGTAGAAGACACGCCACAAAAAAGTTGGCTACTTGCTTCATCCAGACTTCACATGTGGTCAGCATCAGGTTTTGGGTAAGAAAAGTTTTCTTCCAACAGTTTTTTTTATAAGAAAAGTTTTCTTCCAACAGTTTTTTTTTAATAAGAAAAGTTTTCTTCCAACAGTTTTTTTATAAGAAACGTTTTCTTCCAACAGTTTTTTTTGTAAGAAAAGTTTTCTTCGAACAGTTTTTTTATAAGAAAAGTTTTCTTCCAATTTCCTAAAGTAACATTTGAGACCAAAGCAAAGTTCATATCTCAGACTGCATTAGACATCTGAGAAAGAACACATGGGAGGAGTAAGACTAACAGAATCTAATCACATTGTGACAAGGCGACTTCAGATTTGATTTGAACACTTGAGAAGGCCAGAAGGATAAGATGTATTTGTTATTTGCAACTTACGCGCCAAAAAGCGTTTAAAAGGCTCTATTGAACATATAATAAACTCCACCAAAAAAAAACTTGAACGATCTAATCACAGTTTTCATTATTAGGGAAAGCGCCCTGTATCTAGTTTCTGCAGAATCGGGGCAGATCTTTCCAGATTTAGTACTCTCATTCTTCAAAGCAGATAACAATAATGACTGAATGGCATCGCTTTACTTAAGATATTACAACAAGAGCTTACTACTGAAGAATCTCTCTTGATGTTGCTTGTATGGCTTGATATGTTATGATTATACAAAGGGTTACATCTGTTGTAGATGAACTTCATGTGTGATAGGGGGGGAGGGGGGGGGGGGTTCCGCGAAGACGCTGTCGGGATTGGTAATCAGCGATCTAAAGCTGACATGCTGACGTCAAGGTTGATGAACCACAGCTGGCCAAGACCCTGTCCCAGCTCTTCGTTGGTATCCACAGTAACAGGCCTTGCCTGACTAACGGGACAGGGATCGCCATAGTCCCCATGGTGGTTGAGTCTGCTAAAGAAGTATTGCACACCCCTACTGCTTTTTACCTGAAAAAAAAAAGATATATCACCTCTTAATCCGACACGTTGCTTGCCTCAACATCTTCACAGCATCGGCTTCAAAGAGCACCAGCTCTTAGTTAGAGGGACAAGACAAGACGTGTGTCTGCGGCTACAGTGACAACTTCCCCCCACGGTTTTTATTTCTTGAAATGTTGACATACCAGTTCCTAAACATGAGGTATATATATATAAGTTTCTAAACTTGAGGTATATATACCAGTTTCTAAACTTAAGATATATATATGTATATATATATATATATATATATATATATATATATATACCAGTTTCTAAACATGATGTATATATACCAGTTTCTAAACATAAAGTATATATATATATCAGTTTCTAAACTTGAACTATATATACCGGTTTCTAAACTATATATATATATACCAGTTTGTAAACTTGAGGTATATGTTCTTTCTTCCTTTCACTGCACATCTTTTGCTGTTGTCTGACAGGCCATAATATCAGTTTTATTTTGTTGCTAGGTAACTGCCGATGCCGTTGAAACTGCTCTCGAATAAGGATTTAGAATAAAGAAGATATTAAGGGAAAAAACAGAATCCCAACACGTTATAAGTTAAGACACATTAAGGCAGGAGGCAGAAAGTGAAAGAATGAAAGAATTAATTAAAGAAATAATGAATTAATGAAAGAATAAAATAGAAAAATCAAACCAGGTTTTCTCATACTGTCAGGATAGATATATGACATGCGTCCTATTTCTCTTGAGGTCCATTTCTGTTAACTTGTCTCCTCTCATTTCATCTACATTCACTTCTTCTGTTTGTCCAGCCTTCCAGCTTTAGGCTCATGTGCCCTAAATTTGTTTGGATTCTGACAGTCTGATCATTTCTGTTTATGAGGAAGATAGGGGAGGTAATTTGTTTAAGGCAAATATAAGCAAACAGTAAAATCCCTAGTGGGCGTGGTAAATGTGGACAAAGATGACCCATCAATAACATCGAGAGTATATGGAGTACAGGATTTTATACAGACTATGACAGGACGAGAGAGAGAGAGAGAGAGAGAGAGAGAGAGAGAGAGAAAGAGTTGGGGAATCATTGGAGAAGCTCAAGCTATGAATATGCACGTAGTATCTATATACACAAATACACAACAGTTGTCTGCTTTTTACGTTCATAAACATACCACAGATGCCTGTAAAAACACCACAAACATAAAAACACCGCAAATGCCTGTTTCTATATACGTAAACATACCACAAATGTCCGTTTCTATACACGAGGGGCGTTCAGAAAGTAATGCACAACATCGTTTTTTTTTCAGCTAATAATGAAGACAGAACCATGAAATTTTGCACACTTTACGCCATGTGCCGATTGTGTGAATCAAACTGCACTGCAACCGACCAAATAATATGGCTGCCCTAGCCGTTGAAATGGAGCGTTTTAGCAACTTGCAGTAAAAGCAGCGAAATGTGCTAGAATTTTTCGTTGCAGAGAAGGAAACTGTTGTGAAAATTCACAAGCGTCTATGTGATGTGTATGGAAGTTTTACAGTGGACAGGAGTACAGTCAGTCGCTGGGTTCAGAGAATCAAAGAATCAATAAGTGGAAATAAGAAGATGCATGATCGGCCGCGCTGTGGACGTCCTGCCACAGCTGCCATGGCAGAAATGTTGAAATGCGCTGAGGGCATTATTCTTACTGATAGACGTACCGCTACTCAACAATTGGCCTTAAAGCTGTCAGCCAGCAATGGTAGTGCAAATGCAGTTAAAAAAGCTCTCGCATTTTCTAAAGTTTGTGCAAGATGGGTTCCTCGAAGTCTCACAAATGAACATCGATTGTAAAGGAAAGCAATTTCTTCTGAATTGTTGGAGCGTTTCATTGCTGAGGGAGAGAACTTTTTGGTTAAGATCTTAGTAGGTGACGAAACCTGGGCACATCATTTTGAACCTCAGACAAAAAGACAGTCAGTGAAGTGGCATCATCCGCAGTCACCACGAAGAAAGAAATTCAAGACAACTCCTTCAGCTGCAAAGGTCATGATCACTGTCTTTTGGAACATTGAAGGTGTGATTCTTGTGGATGTTATGCCAAAAGGAGAGACAATCAATTCACAACCTTACATTAAGACATTGAAAAAACTCAATCACCGTTTTCGCAGAGTTTGGCCGCATAAAAATCCAGCAGACCTGCTTCTCCTTCACGACAAAGCGCGCCCTCACACAATTCTAGCAACACGGGAAGCAATCACCAAATTGGGTTGGACCGTACTACAACATCCACCCTATAGTCCCGATTTGGCACCCTCTGATTTCCATCTGTTTGGTCCACTTAAAGATGCACTCCGAGGGGTAAGATTTGAAGATGACGAAGGAGTGATTCATGTAGCGAAGAAATGGCTACATAATCACGAGAAAATCTGGTACGGGCTAGGAATACACGCACTTGTTTCGCGCTGGCGTAAAGCCGTACAGGTTGATGAGGATTATGTTGAATAATACCGATGTTTACATGACATATGCATGCATATTGTGTATAAATGTCATGCTTTTTAAATAAACAGCTCCTGAGAACAACGATGTAGTGCATTACTTTCTGAACTCCCCTCGTACATAAACACACCACAAGTGCCTGTTTCTATATACATAAATACATTGTCGTTGCTGTTTTTACATACATAAACACATCACCGTTGACTGTTTCCATATACATGAACACATCACCGCTGGCTGTTTCTACATACATATATAACCTTACTGGGGTTACATCTCTTGATGTAAGCTACCTGGCTACAGCGGCGTCTTATACAGTAAGTTTCGGGGAGGTGTGGGGACGACTACGCTTTACTCAAGGTGAATAAGCTGGTCAGAGACTCATTATTTGACTGCTTGTATCAAGGCTTGCGAACCACAGCTGACCAAGAAACTATTCTGCCACTCAGCTTGTCCCTGCTAACATATAGTCTCTGGTGTTTGGCCGAGTGAATGGAGACCAAAACGGGAAGACCAGCTTGGTTTTAAAAGTAAGCCATGCCGAAGACGGATATATCAGGCCGAAAAACGGAAATATAGCAGCTTGACTGTAAACCGTAAAAAAAAAATAACGTCACCACCCTTTTATAGGTAAACACAGAGGAGAGAGAGAGAACAGCATTTCATTGTTATGAAGGAATCTCATTACGTACCAAAGGTTGCTGCCGTATCATCTCACGGTTTCATCTGTGCAGATTATGGTATCTGCCGCACGTGGAGGGAAAGTTATGGGGAAAAAAAATCATTCCTGATCTAAAAAAGTAGCCCACGTGACTACCTTTAAACGGGGACTTGTCTGATTTATCAATGGCACGCAAGCAGAGCACAAGGACTGTTTAATCTGGTACCTTACAACTAAATTAATTGGTTAAAAAAACAAACAAAGCCTCTGTGTAACATCAGATCGAAGAGAGTATGCTAATTCTATGGATTTGCACAAAGTAATGATTGTAGTCATTCAGATTGTGAGCTTGGAGAGTCAGTGTGTTTGAAACTTGTTTTCTACAGGGAAGAAAGAGGGGGGAGGGGAAAGGCTCTCCAGAGGAATGCATGAGAGCAAAAAAACCTCCGGGCGTTCATCATTGGCTCACCCTGCTAGCTCTTGGTTAGATTTGACAAGAACAAGGCAAATTAATGACGCAGACGTCGAGTGAGCGCGCAGGGGTAGTGCATGCCTAAATGCTGTTGTGGGGTGAATATTGATGATCCGAGGGGGGGGGGGGGTTGGAGGAGACGTGGGATAAAGCAGGGAGAAAAACTGTATATCTAATAGATTAACAGAGGAGAAAATCCCAACTTGTTTTATATATTGACACTAGAAAATGAAGGAGGGTTTAAAGGGCAACGGCTCTATCCGATCTGGCAGCCTGCCACCCATAGCTGACATGCTGGCTTCAGGGTTAGTGAAATATAGCTGGCCAAGATCCTGTCCCACCTCTACGTTGGCACCACCAGTAACAGGATAAGCCTGGGTAATGGTTTAGGGATCGCCATATCCCCCCCCCCCCAAAGCGGTGGAGTCTGCTATAAAAGTATTGCACATCCAGGGCTTTTTAGTTCTATTCAGGGGTTGAGAAAAATAGCCGCCGTAACCCGTTC
The DNA here is from genome assembly GCA_009760885.1 of Achatina immaculata. Taxonomy (NCBI): domain Eukaryota; kingdom Metazoa; phylum Mollusca; class Gastropoda; order Stylommatophora; family Achatinidae; genus Lissachatina; species Lissachatina immaculata. Next base: position 22,911,469 of record CM019697.1, on the reverse strand, counting down.
CCAATCCGACACCATGCTGTGCCTGAACATCTTCACCGCATTGGTCATAAAGAACACCAGCTCGTAGTTCCAGCGAGAAGATGAAGAAGAGGAAGAATAAAGAAGGCCGAAAAAGCGATAAAAATTGGAGTTATATAGATGAATTTCAAAGTAGACCATATTCAGAATGACTGTATGCCTGAATATAAAGGGCGAAAGAAAAGAATATTTTCAGAGGAATATCCGGACGAAAGAAAAGAATATTTTCAGAAGAATATCCGGAAGAAAGAAAGGAATTCTTCCGAGGAATCTCTGATGGAAGAAATGAAAATTTCTTTTGAATCTCAGAACTGAAAATATCTTCAACAATCAGAAATCTTTAACATCCTTAGCGCCACTGTAGCGACGCGTAACATTTCGCCATATGCAGTGGTGGCGTATTTATACAAAGATGGCGAGTTTTCGATATCCAGTAAAAAAAAGGAAGGCGGAAAAAAACAGAAACGATTCAAGGGAGGGTGGAAGTTACGGAACTAAATATAAGCTACTGTTGGCTGTAAATATCCTGTTATTTTGTAACAGTTGTTGAGTAAGAGTTGTGTAAACTGCTCATGTTAACCGTCAGTGTAACTGTAACCAGAGACCGGCATCTCCTCACACCGGGCATTCCCATACGTGCCCCGCCTTCCGTTCTAACACCCACTGAAGTGTGCGCCTGCTCGTGGTAGCGTAGAAGTAAATGACCAGTTATAAGGCGCCGTATTGGAAGGATACATAATGGGAAAAAGAAAGAGAAGAAGACCAAAACGAAGATGGCTGCAAGACATCGTTGACGATCTGCAAATGGATGCAGCAGCGGCAGGCCATCTTGCTCACAACCGAGAGGCCTACAGGAGTGCTGTTTGGGAGGCAAAGTTCCGCAAGGGACATGCAAATAAATGAATGAATGCATGAAGACGCTTTTGGTTGTAAATATCCTACTGCCATTTTACAAAGCCACAGGCGTAGTTGGCTGTTTGGTTAGGCACTCAGTCTACAAATCCGGTGGTAGCGGATTCAGGTCCCGACATTAGGGATTTGTTTTCTGGTACACACCAAAAAGGCCCCGTGATCCACCCAGCCTCTTAAAATGGGTACCAGAGAAAACTGAGAAGGTAAATGCGGCCAGGAAGTGATGGTCATCTCAAATAAAAGAATACCACCAAAATGTAGTATTACCATCGATGGCACAAATCTGAAACAAGTTGATAGATTCAAGTACTTAGGAACCATTATAACAGCTGATGGGAAATGTCACAACGAAATAAAAAGCAGACGTGCTCAAGCCAAGTCAGCATTCCAGACAATGAAACACATCTTGTGCAACAGATCCGTATCAATGGAAACAAGATTCCCAGTACTTAAATGTTACATCGAGCCAATTCTGTTTTCTGGGTGTGAAGATTAGTCTATGAATAAGAGAGTACAACGAGAAAATGAGGCCATGAAAATGTGGTTCATAAGAAGGATGTTGAAGGTGCCATGGACAGCCAAGAAAACCAACGAAGAAGTCTTAAGAGAGGCTGGAGTTAAAAAGCAAATTATAGCAAAGATCACAGCGAGATTTATAGGACATTTATAGGATTTATAGGACAAACGAGATTTATAGGACATTTCGTGAGAAGAGGAAAATTGGAACACACTGTGGCAAGTGGAAAAATTGAGGAAGAAGAGACAGATGAAGACAGAGAGAGAAGTTACTGAATGGACTGTCAGCGTGGCTAGGAAGAAAGTCACCGGTGGATCTCATAATCAAGTTTAAAGACAGGGAATTGTGGAGAGAAATGATCGCCTACGCCACGCGGCATGGCACTTAGGAAAAAAAATGTGGCCAGGAATGATAGTAACCACGTAATACATTCATATGCCGAAGGGCTTGGAAATACAGGCCTAATACCGTATAGCCAGTATGCCTTAATGGCATGAGAACGTGGTTTTTACTTTGTTTTTTTTTAAATTTTTTTTTTAAACAAAGCCTTCTAAACGGGTCACAATTAGCGTAGGGATTAAAGACCAACCCAAAGCTGTCATTGTTTCTTTGCATTCTTGGTCAACATCAGTCGGAAGCTATTGTTGTTTGCCAGTATTCTTTACAACAGAAGTTGTTGCTAAATGTTATTTGCCAGTATCCGTTACAACAAAAGTTGTTGCTAATTGTTATTTGCCACTATCCTTTACAACTGAAGTTGTTGCTAATTGTTATTTGCCAGTATCCTTTACAACAGAAGTTGTTGCTAATTGTTATTTGCCAGTATCCTTTACAACAGAAGTTGTTGCTAATTGTTATTTGCCAGTATCCTTTACAACAGAAGTTGTTGCTAATTGTTATTTGCCAGTATCCTTTACAACAGAAGTTGTTGCTAATTGTTATTTGCCAGTATCCTTTACAACAGAAGTTGTTGCTAATTGTTGGTATCCACCTTACTAACGGCCATTTTTGCTCCCTTTAAAAAAAGTTTCTACGCTGTTGACAAATCTGACAAAGTTATGCACAATTTCAAATTGCAATTTCATGTATTACCTCGACATTTATGACGAATTACAGCCAGTATATATTACATTTTTATACATGAAATTGCTGAAAAGATACACAGGTTCACAAACAGACAGGCAGACACATTTTGTTACACTAACTATTTAACCCAAGTTACAAACAGTTAACTGAAGATGTAAACGAGCGAAGGAGTTCACTGATCGGCCAACACGGGGTTAAAATACGGACAACAACTTCAACAAATGTATTCTATTTTCATTTAATGTCACAGCTACAGTGAGGAGTTCCCAATTAACACTTTCTGGCCGGCTAGAGATCCGTATAGCTTACAGGAGTCAAAAATGTATCTAAAATGTAAATGTAAGCTCTTATTCAGACAGTTCAGATTGTAGAACTTGCTGTAGAATGCGCCCGTAGCGAGAAGTTGAAATGGAAATAAAAAGCCTAATTCTTTTATTAACTTTTTTTAAAATGTATGATTTTACGTGTTGTGTGTGTGTGTGTGTGTGTGTGTGTGTGTGTGTGTGTGTGTGTGTGTGTGTGTGTGTGTGTGTGCGGAGGGAAGGGAGGGGGAGTGACGCTGAAGAGAGAGCACTAATGTTTGTTGAGGGAGTGATTTATGGAATCAGCTAACAAAACGACATACGAACTGTCTGATACGAACCGGTTTGGGGGGAGGGGGTTTGGTGGGGACGAAGCTACGAGGAGACGGGAGAAGTTGCCACGGTTGAGTATCAACAGAAGCGAAAACTACTTCCAAAAAAAAGTTGGAGCTATCGAGGACACAGCGAGGGCTGTAATCATTCATCTGTGGCGATGAAGTACTAGAGACGAGATAACAGCCTGAACAAGTGTAAAGGAGCACACAGATGAAGGAGACAATCCACATGGATATTCAAATGATCAAATATCGTTTTTTCATTACCGCTCCGTCTGTATCTGCACGTCAGGGAATATCGGTCACTGCGAGCTCGCCATGAAGAAAAACGAGGCTATGCCGGAAGTGACGTATATAGAAAGGTAATTGAACATTTATGCATCTGTAGCCTCCGTGTAATTTATATCCTTCTTTGATCGTTTATTTCGCACGTGGATACGTTAAAGAATGAATGCGGCTGTGACTGAAGTGGACTCCGAAGTGAGTCGTCCAAGGTAAGGCAATATAAGTCGTTGAAATGGTTATGTAACTCTGTGAATTGAGTGTTGGCTCAGTGATATTGACATTGCGTGGAAGTAAGACGTCTACAGTTAGGCCATGTGGCAAAAGAATGGAGTATTTTAAAATCAAATAAAATAAACTTTGGGCAGGAAAGATCTCACAGTTCAAATGCTGGGTACAGATCATTTAACCCCGACTAAGTTAGCGACGGAGAAACTTGAATCTTTTCTCATTGAGTTTTAGAGGATAAGAAGAACTTGAATCTTTTCTCACATAGTTTTAGAGGAGAATAAGAAATTGAATCGTTTCTGATATAGTTTTAGGGGAGAAGAACTTGAATCTTTTCTAATATAGCTTTAAAGGAGAAGAAGAAACTGAATCTTTTCTCATGTAGTTTTATAGGAGAAGAAGAAATTGAATCTTTTCTCATATAGGTTTAGAAGAGAAGAAGAAACTTGAATCTTTTCTCCATATAGTTTTAGAGGAGAAGAACTTGACTCTTTTATCATATAGTTCTATAGAAGAGGGCACTGTAAGATATTGTTGAGAGTCGTATGATGAGGGTATTATTGTCTCTTATGTGTATGTGTGTGTGTGTGAGGTTCTTGATCTAAGAAGTTCTGAAACGCGTGAGCAGAAGTTTAACGAGTTAATTCAGTGCTTCTGTTTTGATAGTAATGGGTGTTTATGTTTCCAAACAGTGGCAACTTCACACTCACCTTTTGTAATGTAAAGCATTCTGTTGGAGTTAATACATTACTGTGATACTTTTGTTTGAAACAAATTTTTTTAACAAATGAGAAACATTTTGTGCAGTGCATCTCTCTCATTGAACATCAGAGACAGTTCAAAAATGCTATACTGAGTCTATCATACTCTGTGGAAGTGAGTTACGGACAATCAACAGATCAATGCAAAGATCACAAGAGGCAACAGAAATGTGGAATCTTGAGAATATCTTGGGCAGCTAAAGATGACAAACAGGGAATATCTAAGAAAAAGCAAACGCAGAAAGGTAGTTACTTAAATCCTTAAGAAAACGACAGTCATCATTCATTTGACATATACTGAGAACAGGAGGGCACGAAAACATCATAACAACATGAAATATAAAAGGAAAGAGAGACAGGGGAAGACCAAAAGGGAAAAAAATATTCATAGACAGTGTAGCGTCATGGCACGAGAAAATATCGCCAGCTTAGCCGCCGATGGAAAATATCAAAGACCGAAATCTGTGGAGACGATTTGTGGAGAAGATCTGTATAGAGGATCTGTAGAGAAGATCTGTAGAGAAGATATGTGGAGAAGATCTGTGGAGAAGATCCATAGAGAAGATCTGTGGAGAAGATCCATAGAGAAGATCTTTGGAGAAGATCTGTGGAGAAGATCTGTAGAGAAGATCTGTGGAGAAGACCTGTAGAGAAGATCTGTGGAGAAGACCTGTAGAGAAGATCTATGGAAAAGATCTGTGGAGAAGATCCGTGGAGAAGATCTGTGGAGAAGATCTGTAGAGAAGATCTGTAGAGAAGATCTGTGGAGAAGATCTGTGGAGAAGATCTGTGGAGAAGATCCGTGGAGAAGATCTGTGGAGAAGATCTGTAGAGAAGATCTGTGGAGAAGATCTGTGGAGAAGATCTGTGGAGAAGATCTGTAGAGAAGATCTGTGGAGAAACATAACCCTCAACGCCTACCGGCACCCACGGGTTCTGCAGGGGACGGGGGAGGGGGCTAGGTCAGTATGAGACCCGTTCATTAAACACTTTATTGTTATCAATCACCATCATCTCATCATTTGGTCTGCCATAATAGTAAAAAAAAGACCCAGCTGATTTATTACATAATAGTATAATATGCGCCTACTTAATAAGTGCATTTTTATGCACTGTTTTATATATAAAATCTTTTGGTATATCATTTCACTCACTCACTCACTCACTCACTCACTCACTTACTCACTTACTCACTCACTCACTCACTTACTCACTCACTCACTCACTCACTCACTCACTTACTCACTCACTCACTCACTCACTCATTCACTCACTCACTCACTCACTCACTCACAAACACATGCAAATTATTACCGTTCGCTCACACTTCTATGCGGATCTTCTTTCTTACGTCGACTCGACCAGGTTGTCGATGCACTCACAGTTCTATGTATATCTTCTTACTTACGTCGACCCGACAAGGTTCACTCACACTTCTGTGCGTATATTCTTTCTTACGTCGACTCAACCAGATGGTCGGTTCACTCACAGCTCGTATATCTTCTTATGGCGACTGGACCAAATGGTCATTCCCAGTTTCCACGCACAATTCGCCATGAATTAATACTTGATACCTTATACAGTGTTTGTCCACAGGGCTATTGTAATCTTCTAGCGCTTAGATACACTTACCAAAACACATGCATTGCCATTCCATGTCTTTATCATCTATAACAGTTCTTCTTCTACCTTCCATAGTTCAGGCCTCAGACATCCATGCTTATTTTTCTGGATAAATTCTGCAGTTTTGTTTTGGTGGCCATGCTTTGTTCCCCCCCCCCAACCCACCCCCGCCCACACCGCCCACCCCCTCCCAACAAATTCTGAATTTCTGTGACTATAACTTGTTATGAGTTCTTGGTAAAGGGTACGGAAAGTGCTGTGTTCTCTGTATCTGTATCGCATTTGCCAGTCAGGGGCTCGCGACGGGCCAAGACGACGGTACAAGTGTGCTCGCGATCTCCTACCGCCCCCTGCGTTATCTGGTGTTATTCTGGGACGTGAGAGTTGCGGCATCTTCTCGTCAGATGATGGGTTGTGCTGGCCAGACCATCTCTCTGACACATACACGCACACACACACTCTCTCTCTATCTCTCTCTCTCTCTCTGAATCTTAAGTGCCCAGGGCACATGGGGCTTCCGCAAGGGTTTTCCACAAATGCCTGTCATTTGCTTTTTTTCCCGCTCTTGCCCAGGTGAGCCCTCTGTTGCTCAACATAGTAGTACCCCGGGACCTGGGCACATGCCTGGGAAGCAAAGAACAGGACCACTGTACCCTATCACGCATGATCATAAAAGGCGACTAAGGAGTGTTCGGCATAGGGCCAGCAACCCTATCTGATAAACCATCAGACTGCTGCAGAAACAGAAGCAAGGAACAAAACAAATGCAGATGGAAGGAGAAACGCTTATCGGGAAACTGAGCCCATGAAGGTTGTGGCCCCATCCATAGCTTCCTGTATTTGTGGTCGAAAATTGTTTTGTAATAATTTAAAAAGTAACTACAAAAATGAAACTGTAAAGAAATCCCTCACTGCTGAGAGAAGATTGTTCCCCCATGATACTCAGAGAAAATTGCCGGGTGATTTATATGGCCAGTGTGTTGATGGTAAACACTGTGGGACGTTGGGTCAGGAAGCTTACAAGATGAAGAAGTGGAAACATCAAACTCAATAACAGCACGTTTCCTGAGCCGGGATAGATGTGATAGCGGCTGGAGTGAAACTGGTACCAGCAGATTTGAGTTAGACGGAGACGTATGGTACAGGTTTACAAGGGGAAAAAAGGGAAATGAAGAAAAATTAGCATTAAGAGGTAAGAGCAGTGATTAAAAAAAGCAATAACAACACAATATTTCGGCAAAATGCCTTTATCTAGTGTAACAGAAAAGACAAGACAAACGTGCAAAAAACATTCAACTGTGATCCGCTGTTTCAGGAGATTGATTGTGTTGAGTTTCCTCAAACATGGGATCGCGGTTAATGCTTTCTTGCTTGTATTTATATGTTTATTGTTGTTTAAACTCCACGTCCTGACAGTTACCACAGCATGGGTTGGCAAGAACATGGTTTATAGTTATCTGAAGGTTGACATTCAGGATTATCTTAGGTTAGAGCTCAACTCTTCTATCTGTTGTGCATTTACTTCCGAGCTTGTGTGTCCCTTCGTCTGTTGCAGAGTGCTGTTGTCAATCCCTGTGTTAAATTCTTCGATGTTTTCATGTAACTCCTAGCCAACTTTGAGCCTTCAAATGGCATTTCAATAAACAAATAAATTCTACATCCTTCCCGTGCCGCTAAACGTCATATAGGGCCCGTGTGGTAGTTCGCCAAGATTTCCTGTCTTCGGCGAGTTTTTCATTCTCATCAAGGGATATTATGCCCACTGAACTGGCCTCTCTTAACAATGTCCTCTTTAGAGTTTCACGTGGTCGACCTCTTTTTCTTCGGCCTGTTGTGCCTCACTTGATAGCTTGTTTTGGTACTCTCTGATTGTTTCTTCTCACTACATGACCGACATATGCTCATCTTCTTTTTCTAATCATCCATGAGACAGGTTGTTGTTTGCTCATCTGTCTGATCTCTGTGTTGTTCTTGAATTCATTCTACTTTATACCGAGTATTTTCCTTACGCATTTGTTTTCGAAAGAGCCTAATGTCTATTTCTTTAGTTTTGTAGCTTTCACATGCATAAATGAGAGTAGATACTACATTTGAATTGAATAGTCTTAACTTGGTTTTTGTGCTTATAACTTTTGAATGCCATATTTTCTCAAGATTCTTGAAGGTCAATGTTGCTTTTGCAATTTTAATTCTAACTTCATTTCTGATGTCACCATCCTGGTCTATGTAGCTGCCGAGATATGCAAAATGGTTACTTCTTCAATAGCTGTTCCTTCTACGTATATTTGTCCTTCATGGTTAATGAGAAATTTCATTATTTTTGTTTTATCCTTGTTAATTTCAAGTCCCCTTTTACTAGCCATTGAAGGTAAGATATCTGTTTTTTGTTACACTGATTTCACATTGTCACTGATAAGAGTTGTGTCATATGCAAAATCAAGATCTTCCAGATGGGTCTCATGTACCCAATCAATGCCCGTTTTATCTGTGCAGCATTTTTTCATTTTGAAGTCTATGGCAATTCCAAAAAAGGAAGGGAGATAATATACATACTTGTTTCACACCTGTTTCAATCGGGAACCATTCACTCATTCCTTCTTCTGTGTTCACAAATAAATAAATGAAATTAAAAATCAAATAAATACAATCACTCGGGATTTTTTCCCTGCAGTCACGAATTCACAGTTTTAAACCGCTAGTTTTTTTTTACGTAAATTACTGATAAGACATAGTGTCAGTGATTTTTGCTATTACAAAAATTGTTCGTGTATCATGGATGTGTTTGATAGTTTAAGAGTTAAAGTGAAATCTTCCGTCCTGTTGTTGATTAATTTTCATGTCGAGTTTTTGAGGTTGTGCGTTCATCCGTTGAAATAACTATTGAGTGGAAAAGATAAACTCTTTTCAGTTCATATGTCGTTTATTTTGGAAAGTATTCATGACGTTGTTTTAGCAACGTTAATATCAATCAAACAAGTGTTTTTTCCCTATGAAAACAGCCATGATAACGTATGACGTTGTATGAGAAAAGAGCTCATAACTTTACTGTGTATGGCATGTTTTTGAGGAAAGACGCTGGCCATGGTTGGGACATGTGCTCCGAGTGACTGACAACTCACTACCAAAAATAGCACTAAGATGGACACCACAGGGGAACAGAAGTAAGGGTAGACCAAAGGAGACATGGAGAAGAACAACAGAGAGGATGTAGAGCAGTAGAGGGCTCACCTGGGCAAGAGCGAAAAAAAAAAGGCAAAAGGACAGGCATTTGTGGAAAACCCTTGTGGAAGCCGCATGCTCCCTTGGCACTTAAGGTTCAGGGAGGGAGAAAGATGTATGACACATAACTCTTATGTAATAAAAACACTGACAAACTAAACTATCAAAATGCATCATCCAGCATCTGAATAACCTTTTTCTTTAAAAAAAATATAAAAAAGAAATTTTTAAAAAACACATGATACTTGAAGCTTGGCCATGGATGGGGATCGATCGCATCATTAGCTGTTTTCTGGCGCTGTTTTAAGACATGTTCATTATTTGTCTACTGAAACGTCAAATAATGTAGCCACTGCTGCTTCATGGTTCAGCGAAACCTCTCCTTTACATGACTGGGCGTATAAGATTATACTAGTATTTCAAAGGAGAAAGCTTTTCATAGATGGACTCCATGTTGTAAATGCATTTGCCTGAAGAAGGGTGGGAAAAAAGCTTTAACTTGTCTCGAGAAAACCGTTGATTTGGTTGTCTTAAAAGATTATTATCAGGGTTGCCCAGAGAGTCATGTTTGTACGAGGCGTAAATCTGAGAAACAAAACTGTAAGGTTGCTGTAAAAAAAAAAGTAAGATTGTAATATCATTTATTCATTTGCATGTCCCTTGTGGAACTTTGCCTACCAAACAGCACTCCTGTAGGCCTCTCGGTTGTGAGCAAGATGGCCTGGTGCTGCTGCATCCATTTGCAGATCATCAACGATGTCTTGCAGCCATCTTCGTTTTGGTCTTCCTCTTTTTCTTTTTCCCATTATGTACCCTTCCAAGACGTTCTTCTCTAAATTATCATGACGTTTAATGTGTCCAAAATATTTAAGTTTTCTCTCTTTTATCCTCTTTACTAGCCAGCCTTCTTCAATATTAAGCTCTTGTAGTATAGATATATTTGTTCTTTTTTGTGTCCACGATATTTAGAGAACTCTTCTGTAGCATTTACATTTAAAGGTATTTATGTGTTTCTCAGCTATTTTGTTAAGTGTCCAGGTCTCACAGGCATATGTTGCGATGGGAAAGATGCATGTCCTTAAAAATTTTATTTTTGTGGTTCTGTCTGCTCCTGTCTACAGATTCTTTATTTGTTTTACTTTCTGAAGAGCAATAGATGTCCTCCTTTTAATTTCCATCATTGTATCTCCATTATTAGTTAGTAGTGATCTAAACTAAGATTGTAATATTACCTTAAGAAATGTGGGTTTAAATACTGCCCTGAGAAATGTGGGTTTAAATACTGCGCTGAGAAATGTGGATTTAATATTGCCCCGAGAAATGTGGGTTTAAATACTGCTCTGAGAAATGTGGGTTTAATATTGCTCTGAGAAATGTGGGTTTAAATACTGCGCTGAGAAATGTGGATTTAATATTGCCCCGAGAAATGTGGGTTTAAATACTGCTCTGAGAAATGTGGGTTTAATATTGCTCTGAGAAATGTGGGTTTAAATACTGCTCTGAGAAATGTGGATTTAATATTGCCCCGAGAAATGTGGGTTTAAATACTGCTCTGAGAAATGTGGGTTTAAATACTGCTCTGAGAAATGTGGATTTAATATTGCCCCGAGAAATGTGGGTTTAAATACTTCTCTGAGAAATGTGGGTTTAATATTGCTCTGAGAAATGTGGGTTTAATATTGCCCTGAGAAATGTGGATTTAATATTGCCCTGAGAAATGTGGATTTAATATTGCCCTGAGAAATGTGGATTTAATATTGCCCTGAGAAATGTGGATTTAATATTGCCCTGAGAAATGCGGGTTTAAATATTGCCTTGAGCGATACGGGTTTAATATTGCTTTGAGAAATGTTGGCTTAATATTGCCTTAAGAAATGCAGGTTTAATATTGCCCTGAGAAATGTAGGTCTAATATTGCCTTGGGAAATACAGTTTTAAATATTGTCTTGAGAAATATGGGTTTAATATTGCCTTGAGAAATATAAGTTTAAATATTGCCGTGAGAAACGTGGGTTTAATTTTGCTTTGAGAAATTTGAGTTTAAAATTGCCTTGAGAAAACGGTCAGTCTACCATCAGAAATGGGATTCTAAGATTATACTGAAATATTTCTTTTTACTTATACGAGCTGAGACACTCTTGAGAAATGTTTATAAGGTTGCCGTGAGAAAAGCATACAAAGGGTACGGAGAAATATGTTTCTACCATGATTCTTATGAAGTTACCAACACGTTCAGATACCAGAATGTCAAAACTGTGTCTTTCCAAGAATATAGGGGCTCAGCGGTTCTAAAACTGATTTTTAACTTTTTTTGACTCTTGAACTAATTTCCATGCCCATCTCCTTAGAGTGTCTGGAGTTTAATACGGCCGAAACGCTTGTCTGAGGGGGAGGAGAGGGGTACTTCCTCTGATGATCTGAATTGTGTTGTTGTTCCGCTCTCTTTATAATAGAGAGTTTCCTGCATATATATGCTCTGCCTGGATAAATTTTGCTAGAAAGAAACTAGGAGAAACCCTGTATTTTAAAGACACGGTCTGAGTTAGTATAATGCTACTTTTTATTTTAAAAAAATGTATTTAGATTTTGATTCGCATAGGTATGCAAGATCTATAAGCACTGCCAGAGGTGTTCTGGAGTGAAAGAGTTAAACTCTGGCTTGTTAGGTTGAAGGAGCCGTCTAAGGAGTGTTAAAGTGGAAATCGGAAGTAAATACAGCATAGTGATATAAAATAGCACTTCTCTCCCTCAGAAGACGTTATGAAGCATCACTGGCTGTTGTAAAACTTACCGAGCAAATATTGTTTTGCCCGATATAATCTCTTTTAACTGATTTTACCAGTATTGAATATCCATAATCAGGCATTATAGTAGTAAACAATGTTTGTGTTGTAGGGTTCACTCTTTTTTTACTTCATATTCGGGCCCGATGATTCCTCAAATGGAAGCTGTACGGTTCCACAGTGCCACTGTCCACGTGACTTAGTCTCAGTGATCCCTTGTGCCAGATGGGAACTTCTCTTAGTGGTGACCTACAAATATTTTTTAATCTCAGTTTTCTCCCCCTATCTTATGACTTCCTCCATACCTGAAGTCAGTATTTTCTTAGAGATAAAGGTAGACTGAGGTATATGCTTTCAGTTTTACTAAAAGATAGAAAAAAGTGAGGAAAGTGGGCGGGAACAAGAATGGCAGAAAGTAAGATATATATATATATATATATATCTGAACCTTAAGTGCCCAGGGCAAATGGGGCTTCCGCAAGGATCTTCCACAAACGCCTGTCCTTTGCTTTTTTCCCTCTCTTGCCCAGGTGAGCCCTCTATTGCTCAACATCCTTTCTGTTTTTATTCTCCATGTCTGGTTTGATCTACCCTTACTTCTGTTCCCCTGTGCTGTCCATCTTAGTGCTATTTTTAGTAGTGAGTTATCAGTCATTCGGAGCACATGTCCGCGTCTTTCCTCAATAATTGCTGTCAATGGCTTCATTTGCATTTCTCTCAACAAGATGTTATTTCTTATGGTGTTTGGCCAAAATATTTTTCTAATTCTTCGTAAACATTTAGTCCGGAAAAAATTCAACTTGTTTTCTATGGTTTTGGTGATTTTTCAGCATTCACTTCCATAGAGTAGTACACTTAGAACATTATTCATAAATATCCTGATTTTTGTCTTCATACTAAGTTTTTTAGATTTCCATATAGTCTGCAGCATTGCAAAAGCCTGGTTTGCTCTAGTAAGTCTGCTGTTGATGTCCTCTGTGCTGTCTCCACTTTATACTACTCTGCTGCCAAGGTATACAAATTCATTTACCTCCTCCACTAACTTGTTATCTACAACATTTCTGATGTTCACATTTTGCTTCATTAACTTTGTCTTTCCTACGCTGATCTTTGGTTCTATGTTTTTTTTTCATTCTGAGTTGTTATTTTATCTTGCATTTCTTTGTGGCTGCTTGATAGTAGACAAATGTCGTCCGCAAAGTCAAGGTCCTCTAGCACTGTATCAAGGGTCCATTGTAATCCTCTGCGTTTGTCTGATGTTGCCTCCTTCATTAACAAATCTACTGCCAAGATAAATAATAGTGACGATAGTACACATCCCTACTTCACTCCTGTTTGTACCCGAAAGCTGCTGGAGGTAGTTTCTCCACAGATAACTTTGCACTGAAAACCCTCGTTATCTTATGGGGGAGGCCATGTCATCTTAGGATTTTCCACAGTGCATTTCTGTCGACACTGTCAAAAGCTTTCTCAAAATCTATGAATAATGCATATGTTGTGCTATGCCACTCATTTGCCTGTTCTAATATTTGTCTAAGTACAAATATGTGGTCTGTGCATGATCTTCCTTTCCTAAATCCTGCCTGCTCTTTCTGAAGTTTTCCCTCAAGTGTTGGTACAATTCTGTTGATGATTATTCTGCAAAATACTTTACTGGTGAGTGGCAGTAGGGTAATGCCTCTCCAGTTCACGCAATCTCTTTCCACTCCCTTCTTTGGTAGTTTTACTATAAGGCCAATTTTCCACTCCTCTGGAGCTTTTTCTAGATATACATTTTTTCTATTTATCTGGCAAAGTTGTTTTGGCGTTTCTTTTTCTTCTACTTTCAACATCTCAGCAGTCACTTCATCTTCATCTGGTGCCCTGTCTGATTTTAGCTTCTTTATCGCCTCCTTTACTTCACTTATTGTTATTGTTCCTGTATTGATGTTTAGTTCCGTGTTTGCTTCAGGTATGTCTATTGTTTGTGCTGCTTGTGTTCTGTTTAGTAGGGTGTTAAAGTGTTCCCTCCATCTTTCAATTTGTTCTCTTTCTCCACTGACCAATTGTCCATTTTGTGTCCTTACTGCACTCTCACATCTTGTGCTGAAGTTACCTGTCATCTGCTTTGTGATTTTGTATATGGTTTTCATGTCATTTGCAAATGCTGCTTTCTCTGCTGCTTCTGCTAAGTTGTCATAGTATTGACGTTTATCTTGACGGCATGATTCCTTCACTTCTTTGTCTTTTTGTGCATAATTACTTACAACTTGTTCTTTTAGCCTTTGTGATTTGGTGTTCGGTAATTTTTTCTTAATTTCCGTTCTTTGCTCTGTCTTTTCCAATGTGGTCTTGCTTATCCATTCCTCTTTTCTCCGTTTCCGATATCCCAGCACCTCTTTTGCTGTTTCCTGTAGTATTTTATTGAACTCTAGTATGGAAGTTTCTGTTTCGTCTTGTAGGTCACTGAAGCGGTTCTTAAGTACTATTTAGAATTCACTCCTTGTTTGCTGGTCTTTCAGTTTTGCTATATCAAAACGTACATTTTTGTGTTCTCCGATTTTGGCTTTCCTTAATTTTAGTTTTAATTTTGCTACCAGAAGGTTGTGATCACTTCCTACGTCTGCTCCTTTCCTTGCTCTCACATCCTGTGGTGGCCGTTTCCACTTGTTGTTTATTAGTATGTGATAGATTCGGTTTTCTGTGGTTTTATCTGGTGACCTCCAAGTCACTTTATGGATGTTTTTATGTTGGAAAATTGTCCCTCCGATGGCCATCATTTGCTCTTCACAGAAACTGCACAGTCATTCTCCATTTTCATTTATTTTTCCGATTCCTTCTCTTCCCACTATCCTTCTTCTATCTTCATTTCCCTCGCCTATTTTTGCATTTAAGTTGCCCGAGATGAGTATTGCTTGGGTATTGTTTCTACTGTGGCTTCAGCTGCTTCTGTTGGTGGATAACAAACTATAATAGACAGCATCGTGAATCTTGAGATGAAGCGTGCATATAATAATCTCTCATTTATAGAGTTCATTTCAGCAATGCTCTTGATGCTTCTTTTGTTATAATCAATGCTACTCCTCCTTCATGATGATCTTCTTTACCTGACCATATTATTGTATCTTCTGTGTGCTGTGTTGTTAGTTTCCTTCTGCCTTGTCCTGTCCATCTTGCTTCTTGTATTCCTAGTATGTCTAGTTTGTGCTTGATGGTTTGTGCTAGTTTTCCAGTCTTATTAAGTTTTCTTACATTCCAGATCCCTATTTGCATCTAGGTTCCAGTAGGTCTGCAGTCGGGCTGGGGACTTCCAGTGGATGGCTTTCATTCACAACCTTCATGTGTTCAGTTTCCTGATAAGCATTTCTCCTTTCACCTGCATTTGTTTTTTTCCCTCGGTTCTGTTTCTGTAGCAGTCTGATAGTTTTTTTTACCAGATAGGGTTGCTGGCCCTATGCCGAACCCTCCTTAGTCGTCTTTTACGATCACGCGTGGTAGGGTATAGTTGTCCTATTCTTTGCAGATCCCGGGTACCAAAGGGGAAGAAAGTAAGATGAGCGTGTATAAATAAAGAAAATGCAACAGTTAATATTTCGGCAGAAACCTTTTTTCTCACATTTAAAAAAAAACAACAACACAGCAGATAAAAACACGAAAAACATAAAAAAAAATTGAACATTTACGCGTAGCTCTTTTTTTGTATCATCCTTTTAAGAAAGGCTTACACAAATTGCGGCATGAGAAATTTGGAAATAAAAGCTTTTATTAGATGTACAGTAAAATTTATAACTTGTTTCATTAATTCAGTTATCAGTGAATCATTCTGCTGCTGATATTCTAAGCGCTTGCATTTGGAGTTGAGTTTATAAAGCGATTAAAACGACAAGATGTTGCAGTCTTGATTATCTTGAGAAAATAGGCTTATGTAGTAAGTGTAAAAGTTCCAGTTCAGAAACTTACAGAAGAATAGGCTGTAATGAAAATGTTAAACTTTCTAGCACGGTTCCGTTAGATAAGGACACATTTTCTATTGCTGGTTATATGAAACGGCGAGCGTGCAGCTAACAAAGAAATAAACGTCTCTATGTTAACTGCATGACATTCTTTTTTACCATTTGTGTAACCCTTCATTTTTTTGTTTTTTTGTTTCTCTGCTACACAGTCCCACTTTTTTGTCAGTTATACAATTTTTCTTTTTACTAATTATGCAATCTTTCTGTTGTTATCACTTATAGAATCTTTCTTTTTGTCAGTTATTTGATCTTCCTGTTTTTGTCAGTTAAACAATCCTTCATTTTGCTAAATACTTGACATTTCTGTTTTTGTCAGTTATACAACCCTTCTTTTATTAGACTTTTCTTGTTTACTGTTTTTAGCAACTGTTTTCTTATTTTTGCAGTACCGCAATAATAATTCACGGGAGTCCCTCTTTCTGTCGTTTACATACCTTCTCACTTCACATTACAACATTCACTGCCATTGATAATTGTTGTTACTATCATTGTAATAGTAGGTATCTCTGCCCATCTCATCATAATCTTTTACTTAATAATTTCTTTCTTTCTTTCGTTCTTTCTTTCTTTTTTTCTTTCTTTCTTTCACACTGGTTCGATAATCTTTCGATTGATTTCTATTTCTCATATTCTCTGTGCAAAGTTTCTACCAAAATACTTTCTTTTCTTTTTGCTAAAAACCTTTCTTGAGTGAAATAGAACTTTGACAACCTCTAATTTGGTTTACAGTCAAAGGTAGCACCCTGTGACAAACCAAACCGATATGTGTAAAGTAAAACCAGATCAATAAAAACCAGTGAGCAATAATTCACTTGTGTTAACGCAATTTCACAGACCAAGCGTGACGTGAATGTTAGCTTTTGGATCGTTTCGCGTCGTTGTCTTTTGTTGATATGCATGTCCAGGTAAGAAGAAGGTCTTCAGAGCTTGACAGCAAGTGTCCATGTCAATAGACTGATGACTTTTATATCTAACATATGCCAATAAAAATTATTTTGAAAACCATGCTAAACTTCTTTTAAAGGAAAAAAAAACATTATTAATTTGTTTTTTTTTGGTTTTTTTTTTTTTGCAAAGCAGTCGTTGAAAATTTAGAAATTTAAAAAAATTAATTTGGACCGATAATTTCTGTGAATAAACACTGATCTTATGTATTTGAGATCTCTGAATTTTTAATAGATGCTCTAGTGATACTAAGTAGATTTGTTGTTATTGTTGTTGTTGTTTTATTATTTTGTCTTGGTTATTTTTTGTTTCTTTTTTTATGTCGATGAATAATAACGAAGTCAAATTCTCATGGAGTTTGACATTCAGTTTAAAGATTGAAAGATTTATGGGCACAATATTTGTATATGAAACAGTATAGTTTTATAGGCACAACATATGCAATTGAAACAGTATAGTTTTATAGGAACAACATATGTATATGTTAAATGTTCATATTCTTTGTCACAGGATAGTAAGAATAACGAGTATAGAAACATTGAACACATTATCATGAACTAGAAATTAGAACAATTATGTATTCAGATAATTAGACAATGTTCCGAACTCACTGACCAAACAACCCACACGACTAAGAAGTGTTTTCTAAGGACCAAGAAGTGTTTTGTTAGGACCAAGAAGTGTTCTGTTAGGAGCAAGAAGTGTTTTGTTAGGAGCAAGAAGTATTTTCTTATTACTAAGAAATGTTTTGTTAGGACCAAGCAGTGTTTTGTTAGGACCAAGAAGTGTTTTCTTATTACTAAGAAATGTTTTGTTGGGACCAAGAAGTGTTTTGTTAGGAGCAAGAAGTATTTTCTTATTACTAAGAAATGTTTTGTTAGGACCAAGAAGTGTTTTGTTAGGAGCAAGAAGTATTTTCTTATTACTAAGAAATGTTTTGTTAGGACCAAGAAGTGTTTTGTTAGGAGCAAGAAGTGTTTTCTTATTACTAAGAAATGTTTTGTTAGGACCAAGAAGTGTTTTTTTAAGAGCAAGAAGTGTTTTCTTATTACTAAGAAATGTTTTGTTAGAACCAAGAAGTGTTTTGTTAGGAGCAAGAGGTGTTTTCTTATTACTAAGAAATGTTTTGTTATGACCGAGAAATGTTTTGTTAGGACCAAGAAGTGTTTTGTTAAGAGCAAGAAGTGTTTTCTTATGACCAAGAAATGTTTTATTAGGACCAAGAAGTGTCTTGTTAGGACCAAGAAGTGTCTTGTTAGGACCAAGAAGTGTTTTGTTAGGACCAAGAAGTGTCTTGTTAGGACCAAGAAATGTCTTGTTAGGACCAAGAAGTGTCTTGTTAGGACCAAGAAGATGTTTTTTCTTATGACTAAGAAATGTTTTGTTAGGACCAATAAGTGGTTTTTATGAAAAAGAACTGTTTTGTTAGGACCAAGAAGTGTTTTGTTAGGACCAAGAAGAGTTTTGTTAGGGGTTAATAGTGACATTTTTGTACTAACAGTACAAGGGGCCTCATAAATAAAACATTGTTAGTGTAAGATTTTCATTCCCGTAAATGGGTCGATGCCCCCCAACCCCCACCACCAGTGTACTGTTTTTGACCAGGGCCTACAGAGATATTAAGAAGGACCTGGATACATTATCACTCTGGCAATGTTTCGCAAGTCCTGACTGATTATGACCTAAATTTACTAACCTCTGTCCTGGCCATTAGACGCCATCACGTTACTATGACAACAAGGTTAGGCCCTGTGTTACCAATAACTCTCCCTGCTACTCTCCATCCAGGGGCCAGGACTATGGGTCAGCGGACAAACGAGCGTCAGCCATGCCGTCCCAGGGCTCACTCTTCACAAACTTTGAGGACGTTCAGGTGAGTGTCGGCATTGGTTTGTATTTCCCATTTCTGGGTTCCTCTCTTGTCGTTGCCGTTGTTGGACTATTTCCCATTCTGGGTTCCTCTCTTGTCGTTGCGGTTGTTGGAGTATTTCCCATTCTGGGTTCCTCTCTTGTCGTTGCTGTTGTTAGAGTATTTCCCATTCTGGGCTCCTCTCTTGTCGTTGCTGTTGTTAGAGTATTTCCCTTTCTGGGTTTCTCTTTTGTTGCTGGTGTTTTTAGTGTATTTCCCTTTCTGGATTCCTCTCTTGTTGTTGGTTTTGTTAGTATATTTTCCTTTCTGGATTCCTCTCTTGTTGTTGGTTTTATTAGTATATTTTCCTTTCTGGATTCCTCTCTTGTTGTTAGTTTTGTTATTATATTTTCCTTTCTGGGTTCCTCTCTTGTTGTTGGTGTTGTTAGTGTATTTCCCTTTCCTGGTTTCTCTCTCTTGTTGTTGGTGTTGTTAGTGTATTTGTATTTCCCTTTCTGGGTTCCTCTCTTGTTGTTGGTTTTGTTAGTGTATTTCCCTTTCTGGGTTCTTCTCTTGTCGTTGGTTTTGTTAGTGTATTTGTATTTCCCTTTCTGGGTTCCTCACTTGTTGTTGGTTTTGTTAGTGTATTTCCCTTTCTGGGTTCCTCTCTTGTTGTTGGTTTTGTTAGTGTATTTCCCTTTCTGAGTTCTTCTCTTGTTGCAGTTGTTGGTGTATTTCTCACTTTGGGTTCCTATCTTGTCGTTGCTGTTGTTGGTGCATGTCCCTGGAGCTGCCAGCAGAATGTCTCGTGCAGCCGATGCTGTGAGGATATTGAAACACAAGCTTCGTGCCGGGCTGGGAGTGCCTTACGGCGGTTATCATTCGCAGATTCGGAGTGAACCAAAAATTAGGGCAGTGTGCAATGCTCTTTAGTAAACTCAGTGAGGACTTTCAACAGTCTCTTCCCTGTTTGCCTGATCGAATCTGCTACTGAGGGTGGGGGTGGGGGTGGGGGTGGGGAGGGGGGGGGGCACTGGCGAAGATGTGAAACAGGATTTTTGGCCAGCTACCCTGACGCCAGCTTGTCAGCTGTGTGGCCGCTGTCTACTAGTTATTTCACCGCTGGTTCTTAATCGACTCTTCCACTTCTTAGTTTGAAGTGGACATCCGGGCACTGCGGATTAGGTCTAAAAATAACTCGGTGCGCGGTTATATGTGTTGTACGCGACATAGAAGAAGGCACAGAACTATCATGCATCGATTGATATGATAAATAAGATCTCGGCGCACGTGCATGTTATCTGTTGCGCCAGCGAAGAAGACTCCAGTTTTCGCCAACACAGAAGGCTGAGTACCAATTTTACCGGCTAGATAGACCAGAAAGCCACAGAACCCACTGCATTTTCCCAAGAAATCTGCACTCAGATACGCAGTTTCTATGGATTATTATCATCATCATCGTTATCATCATGTACTATCTTCCCCGGGAGAGGTTGGCTGCAGTGGATCTCCAGCATGTTCTGTCCCTTAGCTTCACAGTACACTCCGCTAAGCTAGATCCAGTCCAGTCCATTCCATCTTGTGATGCCCTTCACTCATCTATATCGTTGCTCTTTTTCTCTTTTTTTTCTGTTAGATTTTCTCTCTAGTATACTTTTCTTTATCGTGTTACGCCTGTTTTTGATAAGGCCGAAAATTCTACCATGCCTGTCTATTATTATCATTATTATTATTATTATTATTATTATTTCGCTGCAAAGGATAGTGTTGGCAGTTATGTTTCCCCATCATGTGCGGTCTTTGGTGTTTCCGATTAATTCATATGCAACTTGGTCAGTCCACTGAGATATTTTTCTCATGGCTTTCCTCTCTTTCTTTTACCCTTGAGTTTTCCAGTCATTACTAGGCTCTCCGAATTCTGCCTTCTCATGTCATGTCCGAGAAATTTTCACTGTCTTTTTCTTATCATTTCAACTATATAGTTTCCATTGTTCTGAAACTTCTTTTATGGCCTCTTCGTTTCCTTGTTAAAAGATGCTGTATTCTACTACATTGTAGGTGTTTACATGTTTGAATATCATCATGTGTCGTCTTCAGAGCCTAGATTAACCAGTAATGAATCTCCATTTTCCTCGCTCTCTCTCTCTCTCTCTCGCCTTTGATAATGCACAGCTACTCTCGTGTGTTATCTACCCTTCTACATCTTTGTCTACCTCTCGCTCTTTTTCCTTCCGTCTTTTCTTCTAGCATGGTCAGTATATTGTTGTGTCTTTTGATATGGCCAAACGTATTTTGTTTTCTTGATCCTTATTTCTTTGAATAGTTCACATTGCACTCGGAGCTGTTCTAATACTTTTGCGTTTTGTTCTTTTCATTTTCCGTGATATATAACCTCATTCTTTGTAGATCCACATTTCTGTTGCATTTGTTCTTCTCTCCGACATTTTTTTGCTTTCTTGAATATCAGAACAGTATGAGACATAGGGACTTGGACTTGGACTTGGACGGCGTATTATCTTCAGTTTTGTCTTCATTCATTTTCGAGTATTTTGATTTCTTTTTAAAGAGTTGAATAAGAAGAAAGGGTTGGTATAGGACATTTTGTAGGAATTTAAGAAGGAAGTGAGTATCACATTTTACCTAAGATGGAAGTGAGTATCACATTTTGCCTAAGATGGAAGTGAGTATCACGCTTTGCCTAAGAAGGAAGTATCACATTTTGCCTAAGAAGGAAGTGAGCATCACATTTTTACTAAGAAGGAAGTGAGTATCACACTTTGCCTAAGATGGAAGTGAAGTATAACACTTTGCTTAAGAAGGAAGTGAAATATAACAATTTGACTAAGAAGGAAGTGAAGTATAACACTTTGACTAAGAAGAAAGCGAAGTATAACACTTTGACTAAGAAGAAAGCGAAGTATAACACTTTGACTAAGAAGGAAGTGAAGTATTACACTTTGCCTAAGAAAGAAGCGAAGTATAACACTTTGACTAAGAAGGAAGCGAAGTATAACACTTTGCCTAAGAAGGAAGTGAAGTATAACACTTTGCCTAAGAAGGAAGTGAAGTATCACACTTTGCCGTCTTTCCTTCCTCAGGTCCAATGCACGAACCTACACATGTTATGTATGAGTGAATTTTTTTTTTTTATCATTTGATACATGAATGTGTGTTCTGAGTTCGAAGAACAGTCGGTTCTTCATTTTTTTTTTATCATTTGATACATGAATGTGTGTTCTGAGTTCGAAGAACAGTCGGTTCTTAATTTTTTTTTTATCATTTGATACATGAATGTGTGTTCTGAGTTCGAAGAACAGTCGGTTCTTCATTTTTTTTTTATCATTTGATACATGAATGTGTGTTCTGAGTTGGAAGAACAGTCGGTTCTTCATTTTTTTTTTATCATTTGATACATGAATGTGTGTTCTGAGTTCGAAGAACAGTCGGTTCTTCATTTTTTTTTTATCATTTGATACATGAATGTGTGTTCTGAGTTCGAAGAACAGTCGGTTCTTCATTTTTTTTAAAAATCTCTCTTGAACTCCAAAGAACCTCATGCATTTTCTCAAATGCCTTATTTAGACTCAGGATTGTCTCAGAGAGTTTCTGGAACTGTCGTTTCCTGTATTGATCATCAATTCTCCTTTTTCTCCCCGCGGTAATCCGATCCACACCTGCCAAAGGATTATTATTTGCAGGCGTAGCATGACATTCAAGTGACTCTTAGATAGCTGCGATGACCACTTCATTGAACCCTGGCTCTCTTGAAAGGATTTTCTTCGTGTTCTGCGGTCACATTAATTTGTCAAAGAATTCAGAGAAAGATGGAAGAGCGCCGGAGTTGTACTGTAGAAATAGCGTTAAGGAAAGTAATTCTCTTAAGCCTCAGGTTGGCAATTTCGGAGCATGTGGCATGTGTTCTGTTTTTTTTTAAAGCACAATTGAAAACAACGAAGCTTTCACGCACTAAAAAAGTGATTGAATGGTGCGAGCGTGATTAGAAATTGAAGATTTACAGGACACTGGACGGCTTGCGCCCATGTTGACAATATTATGTCATGTTATAGCTTGGCGGTTTGTTTTGGCTGCAGCTACTTCAGTCCATGACTCCGGCTACTACTATTCATTAATCTTGCTCTTTTTTTTACTACTATTCATTAATCTTGCTCTTTTTTTTACTACTATTCATTAATCTTGCTCTTTTTTTTACTACTATTCATTAATCTTGCTCTTTTTTTTTCTCTTGCTCCCGTGTCTAATATACTATAATTTTGTCCATGCTACTCTGAACTGTTCGAATAGTAGTCACTTTAGCGCAAGTGAAGAGCAAAGAGACTGTTTCAGTAATTCCTACAATTTGAACACCAAAGATGCTGATAATGAAACAAATCTGAATGTTGTATCTCAGTGGATGATGAGACAAACTGGAAGACAAGTTTGAGGGACGAACTGTAAAGTTTGTTTTTTTTTCTCTCTCTCTCTCCAAAACAGTTGTTTTAGAACTTATTCTAAAACATTTGCTCCAGAGCTTGTTATAAAGTACTGACTCTAGAACTTGCTTCAAAAACAATGGCTGTAGATCTTGTTCTAAAATAATGCATCTTGGCTGCATGAAAGCAGTGGTTATAGATCTTGTTATAAAACAGCGGTTATGGAGTTTGTAAATTAAATCTGTAGAACATCTTCTAAAGCAGAGAGTATGGAGTTTCCATGAAATCAGTGGCTGTAGATCTTGTTCCTAAACTGTGAAAATGGAGTTTGTATGAAAGCAGTGGCTGTAGATTTTGGTATAAAACAGTAATTGTGGAGTCTGCATGAAATCAGTGGACATAGATCTTGTTCTGGAACAATGGGTCGGGAGTATATATGAAATCAGTGGTTATAGAACTTGTTGTAAAAGAGTGGATTTGAAGTTAGTATGAAGTCAGTGGCTATAGATCATGTTCTATACAAAAAAAAGGGGGGGGGCTAAAGTACAAAATGCAGTGAAGAAGAATTCAAGTGTGTGCGAGCAGTAGAAGGAATGCATAAATTACGACCCTTTTACAAGAACGATTGAAACAATGTGAAGAAAACAGGTTTGGCACGCGAGTCCGCCTTGATATCCCGCCTGTCATCTCAGCAACTTTCATGACGTTAAATCACTCACACACGAAGAAGCAATCCTCCAGTTTGTTTCCACACATAAAACGTGTATAGATAAAACTAAAATTACGACAGTTTTATACGCCATGGGCCTTTCACAATCAAGAAATGCACTCATGGCCCAGCTGTGATTGCGGAAATGAACAATTAAATCTGGACTTGCATTTGGCGCTATCTGGAACCCAGCTTCAGAAAGAACGGAGAACATAAAAGTCTGAACTATTTCATCGTAGGAAAGAGTACCGCGGCCATGCAAGATAAGAGAGACAGCAGACACTCCTGCAATGACAGAAGTGGAGAGATAAGTTCGAGGAATGCAATTTCAGACTATTTGAGAAATAAAGAAATGAGTGGAAAGTTAGAAAGTGTAGAAAAGTTATAAATATCTTATATATATATATATATATATATATATATATATCTTATATCCTTCCCGCGCCGTTAAACATCACATAGGACTCTCAAGGTAGTTCAATAATTTTTTTCTGTTTTCGCGAGTCTTTCAATCTCATCAAGGGATTTTATGCCTATTAATTTGGCCTCTCTTATCAATGTCATCTTTAGAGTTTCACGCGGCCTGCCTCTTTTTTCTTTGGCCTGTTGTGTTCCACTTAAAAGCTTGTTTTGGGATTCTCTGATCGTTTCTTCTCATCACGTGATAAACATATGTCCATCTCCTTTTCCTGGTCACCCATGAGACTGGTTGTTGTTCAGTCATCTGTTTTATCTCTGCATTGTTCTTGAATTCGTTCCACTTGATGCCGAGTATTTTCCTTAGGCAGTTGTTTTCAAAAGAGTCTAACTTCTTGTCTATTTCTTTAGTTGTTTTCCAGCTGCTTTCACATACATAAATGAGGGTGGATATTACATTTGAATTAGTCTTAACTTGGTTCTTGTGCTTATAACTTTTGAATTCCATATGTTCTCACGATACTTGAAGGTCGCTGCAGCTTTTGCAATTCTAATTCTAACTTCCATTTTGGTGCCACCATCCTGGTCTATGTAGCTGCCAAGGTATGCAAATTGATTGACTTCTCCAACGTCTGTCCCTGCTACGTGTATTTTTCCATTTTGATTATTGGAAAGTTTCATTATTTTTGTTTTGTCCTTGTTAATTTCAAGTCCTATTTTGCTAGCCAGAGAAGACAGGATATCTGTTTTTTCTTGTACGGAATTCACATTGTTACTGATAAGAGTTATGTCATCAGCAAAATCAAGATGTTCTAGTTTGGTCCCATGTACCCATTCAATACCTGTGTTACCTGTGCAGCATTTATTCATTATGAAGTCTATTGCAATCCCAAAAAGCAATGGAGATAATATACACCCATGTTTCACGCCTGTTTCAATCTGAAACCATTCGCTCATCCCTTCTCCTGTTTTGACTTCACAAACATATCCATTGTAGAGGTCCTTAATTATGTTGACAATTTTAGATGGTATTCCACATAGACTTTAAATTCTCCACAGTGAATCTCTGTGTATGCTATAAAATGCCTTTTTAAAGTCTATGAAGTTCAGTACTAATGGTTTCTGAGAATAAAAACATCATGCGTATTAAAGATGATGGCAGTGATATTTTTGAAGCATGGAATCAGTAAGGAAGGTTAGTGGGTAGATTATTTACTCTGTGGAGTATATTCGAATAATATCATTGGGCTGTTATCAGATCCACATGAAGATCTTCATCTGCCTGGGGCATTATCAGCTCGCTCTACAGTAATATCATATCTTCCTGAGGTGTTATCAGATCTTCTTCCAGTAATATCATATCTCCTTAAATATTATCAGATCTTCCTCCAGTAATATCATATCTCCTTAAATATTACCAGATCTTCCTTTAGTAATATATCTTCCTGGGGTGTTATCAGTTCTCTCACTAGTTGTACAAGGTCTTCCTCAAATAATTTTATATCATCATGGGGTATAATTAGATGTCCCACTAGTAGTATTAGATCTTCCTCAAATAATATTATATCTCCATGGGGCATAATAAGATCTCCCACTAGTAGTATTAGATCTTCCTAATAATATTAGATCTCCATGGAGTATAATCAGATCTCCCACTAGTAGTATTAGATCTTCTTCCTGGGGTATTAATAGATGTAATACTATTAATATTAGATCTTTCTCGTACTTCCCTGGAATATCAGATCTAAAAAAAAATACTAACACTAGATCTTCGAGTAATATTTTCCGTACATAATATTTCCATGAAGGAATACCATATCTCCCTATGGTATTATGAGATCTCCTCCGAGTAAGTTAATTGTTAAGTCTGCGAAATCCTGAACTTTAAAGTTACCTTAAGATAAGTCTTATCTCCTCAAGCCCTCACTGCCCTACCTCGGATCCCTCACGACCCTACATCAATTCCTTGCGACCTACCTCAGTCACTAAACTCTCTACCTCAATCCCTCACCACCCTACTTCAATCCCTCACCACCCTACTTCAATCCCTCACCACCTACTTCAATCACTCAACCATCTACCTCAGCCCCTCATCACCCTACTTCAATCCCTCACCACCTACCTCAGTCACTAAACTCTCTACCTCAATCCCTCACCACCCTACTTCAATCCCTCACCACCCTACTTCAATCCCTCACCACCCTACTTCAATCCGTCACCACCCTACTTCAATTCCTCACCACCTACTTCAATCACTCAACCCTCTACCTCAGCCCCTCACCACCCTACTTCAACTCCTCACCGCCTACCTCAATCACTCAACCCTCTACCTCAGTTCCTCACCACCCTACTTCAATCCCTCACCACCTACCTTAATAACTGAACCCTCTACCTCCGTCCCTCACCACTACCTCAATCCCTCACCACCCTACTTCAATCCCTCACCGCCTACCTCAATAACCGAACCCTCTACCTCAATCCCTCACCACCCTACTTCAATCCCTCACCACTTACCTCATTCACTCAACCCATTACCCCAATCCCTTACCACCCTACTTCAATCCCTCACCACTTACCTCATTCACTCAACCCATTACCCCAATCCCTTACCACCCTACTTAAATCTCTCACCACCTACCTCAGTCACTCAACCCTCTACCTCATTCACTCTACCTCAGTCCCTCACCACCATGCTTCAACCCCATCACCCACCTTATTCAATCACTCAACCCTCTACTTCAATCCCTCACGACCCTACCTCAGATCCCCTACGATCCCACCTCAATCCCTCAAGACCCCACATCGATCCCCTCGCCACCCTACCTTAAACCCTCACGGTTCAAGTTTTTATTCGCTGGCAGAGATTGGAAAGCCTAAGTCTAACGTGTTTTTTTTTTTTTGTTCTTAAAGAATGCAAAATCTCGGAAACTGCCCCTCCCCAAAAAAAGAAAAAAAAAACTCTAGAAAAGATACGAAGCATTTTTTTATGAGCACGTTCTGACATGTTCTCGTGTTCGTTATGCGCCTAGTTTCTGCTGGGGATTGAGGTCTGTATGTTGATTGTCGCGTGCGTTAAAACGTATCAGATGATATCAGGGAGAAAGTCCTAGGAAAATGTTGGGGGGCGGGGGAGAGGGACAAAAGAAATTAAGAGAAGATTGTAAATGTCAGTGAAATAAACGAAGAAAAAAAAATTAATTTGTTCTTCTGCAATGGACAAGAGTAAAAGTGAAAAAAATGAGAACAGAAAGAAAAGGAGAAGAAGAAGAAGAAAAAGAAGAGAAAAGGAGAAGCGGAGAAGGAGGTGTATGAGAGAGAAAACAATGGAACGATATGGCCGCAGAAAAAAACCCCCTTGCGTGTATAATTATATTGGAGATGTATTGTATCAAGGGACAACGTCATCGATTGCTGAAATCCAATTGAAAGTCATCAATATTATTTGACACAAAGAAACAAACGAACAGCCGCGGCTAGTCTAATAAGTGCGTGTTTAATACTGGCAAGGACCTATTGGGTGACATAAAAACTTGCACAGCGTTTCTTCACCTGCGTGCTGCACCATACTTAGCTCCACACCGCGAGCCACTTTAAAAGTGCCTTGCCGGTATCTTTAACTCTTTATTCTTCTCCTTATTTAAAAAAAGTTTAATAGCTTTGCGGTAATAGAGTGAAATAAAGCTGAGCCTTGTGATGAAATACAATGAGAAATACCGTTGGAACCATAGCAACAGTTTGACGTTTTGACACAATTCTTCATTAGACGACAGGCTTCAGTTCTGCGCGGAAATAATTCTTTGTCTTTTAACCCCTAACTCACCAAAGAGAACCCTAGATACTTTTTTGTGTAATAAAAATTCATTTCCTTGATGTTTTAATTGGAAAATATGTGATGTTTATTTTTAGTATTTATGGCAGTTCAAAATTATGAATTCTCTAATATGGGGGGAAAAAAGACATATGAATGCAGTTATTTTTAAACATTTTGTGAAAAGCTGTTTAAATGGGTCACGCTAGCCTAAGGGTTAATGAAGAGAAAAGAGAAATTGGTCCAATAAAGACTAATCGATAGCCTCAACTCTCCCACAAACCTGCTATTGCTTAATCTCTGAACTATTGTAATATCAATCAAGTATATAGGATTGATATGATTGTAATTTACACCAACCATTTGCGACGTGTGGAGTCATGTTGACGCGTACAGTTTACATTATCATAGTCTTCACGTTCAGTCCAAATTTATAGGATACATCATGAGAGCAGGTGGATTGGAATATTTGATAAGAACAGGGATGATAGAGGGCAAAGAGACCGAGGCAGGCAAAGAGAGAAGATGATATATGGATTGATGAAGTGGCGTGAAGAAAAAACACTCAGTCCAGCTCATAACTATCTCCCGGAACAGAGAATTCTGCTAAAGCATGATCGCCAACGCCTGTTGGCATGGACTGGATAGATAGCCTTTATGTCTGAGCTTGTCCATTGATAGTCTTTACGACTGAGCTTGTCCATTGATAGTCTTTACGCCTGAGCTTGTCCATTGATAGTCTTTACGTCTGAGCTTGTCCATTGTTAGTCTTTATGTCTGAGCTTGTCCATTGATAGTCTTTACGTCTGAGCTTGTCCATTGTTAGTCTTTATGTCTGAGCTTGTCCATTGATAGTCTTTACGTCTGAGCTTGTTCGTTGATAGTCTTTACGTCTGAGCTTGTTCGTTGATAGTCTTTACGTCTGAGCTTGTCCATTGATAGTCTTTACGTCTGAGCTTGTCCATTGTTAGTCTTTACGTCTGAGCTTGTCCATTATTAGTCTTTACTTCTGAGCTTGTCCATTATTAGTCTTTACTTCTGAGCTTGTCCATTGATAGATTTGACCACGTTGTACCACTCTGTGTTGTCGCTAACCACTTATTCATTTACTGGTTCCGTTTTCCTGTTATTGTGATAAGCTTCTCTAGCTTGCTTTAACTATAGATCTCCCTCAATAAGTACTAGATATCCCTTGAACAGCATCAGATAATCTGTGGCTAATACCAAATCTCTAGAAGAACACCAGGTCTCTCTCAGATAGTATCAGATAATAATAGTGCTAATAAGCTTTGATAATCTTTCTCTAGAAGAATACTAAATTTCTATTGAACAGTATGAGATACTGTGTGGCTAATACCAAATCTCTAAAAGAATACCAGGTCTCTCTCAAATAGTATCAGATAATAATAGTGCTAATAATCTTTGATAATCTTTCTCTAGAAGAATACTAAATTTCTCTTGAACGGTATCAGATAATCTGTGGCTAATACGAAATCTCTAGAAGATGAGCAAATCTCTCCCGGATAATATTAGATAAATTTGTAATACCAGATCTCCAGAAGAATACAAAAAGTTCCCTGGAATAATATGGTTGTTTAGTTTCTTCTCCGTCGTTCGCCCAGACATGACACCAGCGGTAGTACTTCTCTTCAACATCGCCGTAGATCTCCTTTTGAAGGGGAACTGGGATCTGGTCAGGTCTTTTGCCTAAGTGTGTTGTTTAGCTGGCATCGCTGGAGGATGTAATGTGGTAGCTATGACTCTTCTGACTCTTGTCTAAACTAAGAAATCGTAAACCTGAAGACGTTGTGACGCTAGTGTCCACAGTTTCTTCGCGCTATACGCACACTAGAAGATGATATGTCCACACATTATCCTTCTCCATATATAAATAGAGCCAGGCACTCATTTTTTACAGCTAGAATGACAGAAACGCCTCGAACAAGACTCAAACCTACGACCCCAGACACGAGAGCACAGCTCACTAATAACGTTACCTTCTCTACTCTTTCTCATGTCGGAGGTGTACTGATTCGCCAACCAATTAATGAGCAGTTACAACCAGGATGACATCTGTAATTTCACCAAAACTCAGTGAGGAGAATTTTAAAAAACATAAATAAGCTAATTAAACTTTGTAGATACATTCATTTCGTGATCTGTACATGCATGCACAACAGCGCTATTTGATGCGGGAACACTGGCAAAGTCTAGAGAAGGACACGAGACAGAGCGTCCACGTGGACCGTCAGGGCAGGAGAAAGGGAACAAGCTGAGCAGAAACAGAAACCTGATGTTCAGTGGGTGGTGAGCACAGGATGATAGTGGGATGGTTACAAGCCCAGTGAGAGAGAGAGAGAGAGAGAGAGAGAGAGGGTGAGTACAGCTAGTATATAGCTTCGGAGCCCATAAGGCTCAGACGGCTTCAAGAGTGCCCGTAGTGAATAAAAACAGAATGGCTAATCAGTAGTTTTTGGGGAAAGTATACATGAAACTAACTATATAAATGTACACACAGCCATTGCAGTATGGATACGTACAACTGTGTACTCGTTAATTAATAAAGCTGTTCCTAGTTTTTATTAAACAGTCTAGCACTTGGTTAATTAATATTAATAGGTGTAATTAATAGGTTAAGTTGGGGGAGTTGGGGGGAGGGGATGAGTTTTTTCTCCCACTCGTAAAAGCCTCTCTCGAAGGCCTTGGATATTTGGCTCATAGTTTTTCAAAGGCTGTGCCTCGGTGCAGTGGTGTGCCGTAAGAGAACTTGAGGTATGCCGCCAAATATTTTGGAGTAGAAGTATTTTTTACCAAATTACAGTGCGTTTTATGTATATGATAAATAGCTGGCAGGTAAATAACCCACATTAGTTTCGCTAACATTAGTAAGCGCTGGATTGGAAAAACCAAATAGAAAAGCATGGATATCAGATAAAACATGGAAGTATATACATGAAAGACGAGCACTCAAATTAGACATGTTGAATGCAAAAGCAGATCATGAAAGAGATTCGGCAAAAGCAAAATACAAAGACATAGACAAGAAAGTAAAAAGTTCAGCTAGAAGGGATAAAAGAGAATACATAGACAATATGGCGAAAGAGGCAGAAAAAGCAGCAAAAACAGGAGACAGCAAAACTTTATATAACATACAAAAGGGGCTAACAGGTACTATTACATCTAAAGAAAGACCAATCCTTAGCAAAACTGGAACACTATTAACATCAAATAAAGACCAAAAGCAAAGATGGGCTGAACACTTCCAAGAAATACTCAATCTACCACACCCAAAAGAATTGTTAAACCTTGAAACTGACTTACCAGCCCCACAACTAAATGTCAACCTAGATGAAATTAAATTGCATGAAATTGAAACAGCAGTGAATTTAATGGCTAACAACAAAGCTGCAGGTGAAGATGAAATAACAGCCGAGATGCTAAAAGCTATCAATAGTGACAACATGAGACAACTACAGAGAATGTTTAACAAGATTTGGAAAGAAGAAAAGGTCCCTTCTAATTGGAAGAAAGGAATCATTGTTAAAATACCAAAAAAGGGCAACCTTAGTGACTGTAACAACTGGAGAGGAGTAACCTTAATATCAGTTGTGTCAAAAGTATTTTGCAAGGTCATTTTGAATAGACTCAAAGATATAGTGGATACTGCAATGAGAGAAGAACAAGCAGAATTTCGAAAAGGGAGAAGCTGTCTCGACCAGATCTTTACTCTCAGAATAATACTTGAAGAACATATTGAAAAGCAGAAACCATTAATACTGAACTTCATAGATTTTAAAAAGGCATTTGATAGCATACACAGAGATTCATTATGGAGAATTTTATGTCTATATGGAATACCATCTAAAATTGTCAACATCATTAAGGACTTATACAATGGAGATGGTTGTGCAGTCAAGACAGAAGAAGGGATGAGTGAATGGTTCCAAATTGAAACAGGCGTGAAACAAGGATGTATACTGTCTCCTTTACTTTTTGGGATTACAATAGACTTCATAATGAAAAAATGCTGCACAGGTAACACAGGTATTGACTGGGTACATGGGACCCAACTAGAAGATCTTGATTTTGCTGATGACATAACTCTTATCAGTAATAATGTGAATTCCATGCAAGAAAAAACAGATATCCTGTCTTCACTGGCTAGCAAAATAGGACTTGAAATTAACAAGGACAAAACAAAAATAATGAAAATTCCCATCAATCAAAATGGAAAAATACACATAGAAGGGACAGATATTGAAGAGGTCAATCAATTTGCATACCTTGGCAGCTACATAGACCAGGATGGTGACACTAGAAAGGAAGTTAGGATCAGAATTGCAAAAGCAGCATCAATCTTCAAGAATCTTGAGAACATATGGAATTCAAAAGTTATAAGCAGAAAAACAAAGTTAAGACTATTCAATTCAAATGTAATATCCACCCTCATTTATGCATGCGAAAGCTGGAAAACAACTAAAGAAATAGAAAAGAAATTAGACTCTTTTGAAAACAATTGCCTAAGGAAAATACTCGGCATCAAGTGGAATGAATTCAAGAACAATGCAGAGATAAGACAGATGACTGAACAACAACCAGTCTCATGGGTGATCAGGAAAAGGAGATGGACATATGTTGGTCACTTGATGAGAAGAAATAATCAGAGAATCCCAAAACAAGCTATCAAGTGGAACACAACAGGCCGAAGAAAAAGGGGCAGACCGCGGGAAACTCTGAATAGGACATTATTAAGAGAGGCCAAATTAACAGGCATAAAATCCTTTGATGAGGTTGAAAGACTCGCCGAAGACAGGAAAAATTGGCGAACTACTTTGCGAGCCCTATGTGACGTTTAACGGCACGGGAAGGATATAAGATATAAGAAGTTTCGTTATTAGTACCAGTCCAGCGTTAGCTGATATGGCTAGATGTCTATGCCTTTAATCAGGTGCCAGCCCAGAGTGAGCTGTCATGACTAGAAATCTGTACCTTTAATCAGGTGCTAGCCCAGAGTGAGCTGATATGACTAGAGGTATGTGCCGTCACTCAGGTGCTAGTCCTGCGTTAGCTGTCTTGGCTAGAGGTCTGTGCCATCACTCAGGTGCTAGTCCTGCGTTAGCTGACATGGCTAGAGGTCTGTGCCATCACTCAGGTGCTAGTCCAGCATGAGCTGTCATGGCTAGATGTCTGTGCCATCACTCAGGTGCTAGCCCAGCGTGAGCTAACATGGCTAGAGATCTGTGTCGTCACTCAGGTGCTAGTCCAGCGTGAGCTGACATGGCTAGAGATCTGTGTCGTCACTCAGGTGCTAGTCCAGCGTGAGCTGACATGGCTAGAGATCTGTGCCATCACTCAGGTGCTAGTCCAGCGTGAGCTGTCATGGCTAGAGGTCTGTTCTGTCACTCTGGTCCACATTTCACATTTAAAAGTGTGCCGTGTGTAATAAATCTTGAAGCAGTTGTCAGGTTTTTTTTTCATTTATCAACTCATATCGCTATATCAATATACAACGCTACCTAGCAACAGACTGTGATACAGCGGTCTGGAACTAAGTGGCCCGATGAGCTACCTGACAAGATACTGTCACAACAGCCTGACTTGAAGTAGGATGCGTCCCAACTTGGCAGTTGAGTTTTATCATTAGAACCTAGGGAAAAAAAAATATATATGAACGTTAAGTGCCCAGGGCATATGGGGCGTCCGCAAGGGTTTTCCATGAACTGTCCTTTGCCTTTTTTCCGCTCTTGCCCAAGTGAGCCCTCCATTGCTCAACATCCTCTCTATTGCTCTTCTCTATGTCTCCTCTGGTCTACCATTACTTCTATTCCCCCATGGTGTCCATCTTAATGATATATATATATATATATATATATATATAT
Organism: Achatina immaculata; assembly: GCA_009760885.1. Lineage (NCBI taxonomy): Eukaryota > Metazoa > Mollusca > Gastropoda > Stylommatophora > Achatinidae > Lissachatina > Lissachatina immaculata. Next base: position 22,877,374 of record CM019697.1, on the reverse strand, counting down.
ATATATATATATACACTGACAACAATTATTGAGGAAAGACGCTGGCGATGGTTGAGACATGTGCTCCGAATGACTGACAACTCACTACCAAAAAAAAAAAAACAGCACTAAGATGGACACCACAGGGGAACAGAAGTATGGGTAGACCAAAAGATACATGGAGAAGAACAACAGAAAGGATATTGAGCAATAGAGGGCTCATCTGGGCAAGAGCAGAAAAAAAGGCGAAGGACAGGCATTTGTGGAAAACCCGTGCGGAAGCCCCATGTGCCCTGGGCACTTAAGGTTCATATATATATATATATATATATATATATATATGAGAGTCAATGCAAACTTTTAAAATGCTAAAAATATATGCTTAACTGCAAGAGAGACTATCATTAAGAACATTTGCGTGCTGCGATAGAAATTTGTGTTATCAAATGTGCCTCAGTCTGACAAAGTTTGGGAACCACTGGTTTAGATAGAGGAGTTTGTCACGTGATTTTGTTGACAAATAGTTTTTTTTTTTAAATGTTGAAGAGTTCTAATCACGGCACTTTGGACATTTCCGTCTGGTTCTCTCGGTACTTTGTGAACAGGTGAATCTCCACGCTGTGAAAGTATCGTCCATTTAAAAAAACTAGCTTATGGAAGCGGCTGCGAGCTGGGGCAGAATCCAGGACTTTAATTCTGAGATACCGCGTCGAGTGTCTTTTTTTTAAATGTAAATTATAGCGTATAGACAAGTTCCTACAATAACTAGTGCATAAGTGTACATAGGATTTAACATAGGATTCATGTGAATCTATTCTTTATCTCGTCTCTCTGTTTCTTCGTCCTGTTTATGTTTGTATGGTTAAGGCAAGCGCATAAACGTCACAGCTTTGTGGTAGTTAAGTAATAAAGCTGTTCCTACGTTTTTTCCTGGTTTATACGGGCAGGTTCCTAATGTCTGCTGGGAAGCAAAGATCTCTTACCTTGCACATACATCATGGCTGGGTGCTCCATTTTTTTATGTCACGAACTGAGAACAAAACCATATGCCTTACTGTGATTCGAACCCGGGTTTTGCAGAGGAAAAACTAGTGCCCAGAATGCTCCGCCACATCTTCCTTTGCTTAAAAAAAAGAGAGAAAAATATACATGAGGATGTTAGAACTCGCGTGAGAGTGGACCATCGGAGTAACTGTCCTGTGTGTAGGCGAGGCAATGTCTGTGTGTACCTGATGGTTCTCTTGTTAATCTGTGCTTGTGAGGAGCAATGTCTTTGTGTATCTGGTGATTCTGCTGTTAATCTCTGTGCTGTGAGACAGGGCAGTTTAGGTAGCCATGATGCTGATGACGAAGTCGATAAATGGCGATGAGATTAGGATGTGATGGTTCTTATTCCAGTGCAAGGCTTCCCTGTGACCTCCACACACACTGGAGGTCAAGTCGTGTCAGGCTTTTGTGGCACGACCTATTGCCAGATAGCGCAGCGGACCGCATTTTTCTATGATAAAAGTCAGCTGCCAGGAAGGCTCCGGCCTACTTCAAGCCAGGCTGTTGTGGAAGTATCTGGTCAGGTAGCTCTGTGCGTCACTTAGTTATAACACACAGTCTCTTGTCAGGTAGCCCTGCGTGGGCGAGATACCTTATAATATTGATGATTATGTATCATGTATTTCTGACTAAAGAAGATGTTCTTTTGATCATAACACATCACAGGTTTCATAAACATTACCATTTCACTAAATCAGAGCAAGTCCGATGAAATGTTCCTCCATTTTATAATTCTGACAAATAAGTTCAAGATGTATTGTCGGCAGTATCACTTGGATTGAATCACTTAATCATTTGTTCACAATATCAAACTCTGTCATATTCTACATGCAGCATTTCTCAATGTTCTCATCTTCACAATATTCTACACTTGATACGAGAACATTTCCTATCTTAGTATTATATCACATCTGCAACACGTGGTCAACTAGTTTTTCGTCTAAAAATCACTGTACTCAAAGTTTCAAAAGTGTCAATTCTTCTTAATCACTTGAACACTTGAAAACCATCCTCCGTCGAACACTACTTCTGATTTTATATCGTCTCGTCCTCTTTCTTCTCTTGTCTGTCTTCTGATTTCTTCTAACGGTCTTCCTCTGCCGTCTCTCAATCGCAGTGTACTAACGAGCAAAGTCTACTTGTCTCTTCTCTGGACTTCTGTTCTTATCTCTCATCTGATGGCCTCTCGGCTGTTCTGGTCGGACCTTCTTTCTTCACTCTTGACTGTCCACGTGCACTGACCATACTTCTTGTAGTTCTGGTCAGTCACTACTTGCCGGACCGACGATGTTCTGACCATCTCCCTCATCTGTCTCCTCTCTCTTCTACTTCCGTACTTCTTCCTCTCCTCTACTTCCGAACTTCTTGGTTCTTCTTTCTCCCTCCTGTCTCTCCGCTCACATTTTTATCTTCAAGTCCAGCTTGATGGATTAACCAATAAGTATTTTGGCTCCACCCTTCAGATGTCCACTGGTTCCCATGAGCGTTCTGACTGTCCGTCATTCAAACTGCCCCGTGACTTATCTCTCGTAAGTCAGTTGTCCAATAGGCCAAGCCTCTAAATGTTTAATTGGTCAGCTGGCCGACTTTATTTAAAAACCGTGTGCAATCGCGTCCTAACCCGTGTCAGTCTGTGTCAGTTTCGCCTATACAATTGTTATTTACCTAAGTCATTATCTTGCTCTTTCATGTCAGAGGTTTTATTGCGTCCTCCCTTTTTCATTGTGTCTGCCTTTTCTATTCGTCTTTTCTATTTTGTTTACACGTGTCAACGTCCAGTCACCGCTTTTGTTATCATTGGACCATCCTACTTTCTGGCGTCCTTCCTTTTTACTACATAAATCTCACCGTCACTGAGTCTCGTCTTTTTCTATTCACTGTTTCCACTGTTTACTTTTTTGTCCGCGTCTTGTTCCCGTGTCATGGAAGTTTTAAACCTTTCTCTTCCTTTTTTTCCTACCTACTTTTCTCTGTCGCTATTCGATGTTACTATTTTATTTACAGTATATTTTCATTAGTGATATTCATTAATAATAATAATTATTATTATTATAATCATTACTTACAAGGCCATGCTACAACACCATCTTAATCTGGTGCGCTCTGCGAACCCCCGGGGCCGGGGGAGAATGGGCTCCGCTCCCAGGAGGGACGGTTTACAATTTTATTTCTTAACTATACCTGACAAGAAGGTCACGTGTAGCCAGGTCCGGGTACAGGTCCTAGAGGAAGGGGGTCATAGTTAGATGACCAGGACAGCAGCATTTTCTTTCTGACTACCCCAGCCTATGCTGGGACGCTATCGATCACGCAATGTCCTCAAACTGCCATGTGAGGCCCGCCGACACTGATACGAAAAGGCTTATCCTAAAGCGAGCCTGGAAGTGATGGATCGCTCTCTCCCCCCACCACCCTCTCTCTCACTAACTACATATTGGATTCTCGGAGAACAGTAGCGTCGGATTCTCCCCTTTCATTTTAAATTTCGGGATTTTAAAAAAAAAAAAGAAGTTTTTTAATTGATTCGTTAACGAAAGAATTACAAGCGTGAATGATTTTATTTGCATCGTACACTTCATAATAACAATCACAAGTAAATGTTAATTGATTGTTATTTAATTTTTCACCTTCCAAATTACCTTCCTCTGTTCCCTCTTCCCCTCCCCCCTTTCTTCCAGGCTCTCTCTCTTTCTCTAGCTCAGCGTGTCTTCTTAAGTTGAGGCCGATACCTCAAGGCACCTTCATCTCACTCGAAGTTTTTACACTACGATTACTATTACATTGCTTATCCCATTACTATTAGTAATCGTAATCATTTCCTACTTCACCTTCGACCGACAAGATCTCGAGAATGATCGTGATTGATTGCTACGTTCGAACCTGATTATAGTTCACAATTTATTCCGTCACAATCGCCGCCCAAATTGTAATTTCAGTGTTTATATGCGTATGAATATTTTTCATAACTCTAACTTACTTCTTTCTCTTTTACCACAAAGATGTATAACGACCAAAACTATTTTACTTGTTTCGGTGTCACGTCGATGTTATTCCGGCATTTTGCTTCATTGGCGTCACGTCTGTACCAATTTCCCCCTCTATTTTACGTCTTCCACGAGGTCTCTGGTGGGAGTTCACGTGGTCGAGGACGTGGCCCAAGATTTTCTAGTATTTGCCCGTGGACTTGATTGCTTCGTTCATCGACAAGTCCTTTCAGTCCAGTTGTTGCTGCGACTGTTCAGTCTCTTTTGCAAAATGATCTGCCCGTGTATCGAGTGTCAGTCTTCGAATGTAAGGGGGTAAATACTTTAATTAGAGCCATTCTGTCAAGTTTTGTATGTCCATTGGTTATTTTGCTTATTAAAACGAACAAAAAACTCGGGCAAGCATAAACCATGAGGAAAGTGTAATTTACTTCTATTCCTGACATTTCTTTGGCATCTGTCTGTCCTTTGACATCATCCATCTCCTTCTATACCCCTTCTTTTTATCGCTGAATGTGTGCGTCAGTGTGAATTTGTGAGTCAGAACGACAGACTGGCATGGGTGTCCAGTCCTTAACTCTTAGAGCCTCTTTCTCGATACCTCTTTCTCTATTCTCTCTCTCTCTCTCTCTCCCTCCCTCCCTCCCTCCTCGCTCTCTATCTCATCAATCACTTTTGTTCTATTTCTTCTTGTAACGTATCACTCTTTGAGTTTCAAGTTTTGTTCAGGAGTTTCTAGCTTTATTCTTTCATTTTCTCTTCTTATCTTCCTTTTCTCTTCTTATCTTCCATTCTTCCTCTCTTGACGTTTCTGTTGGTTGCCTTGTCCCTCCGGAAAGACGCGCAGATTTTTCTTGACAGCGAAAACTGAAGATAGTGGAACTTGGGTTATTGCGTCAGATCGGGAATGGAGAAGATGTAACACAGTTCATTGTACATTAGAATAGTATTATTGTTATTAATGTCAATATTATTATTACTATTAATAAGATGACTATGGGGAGTAAACCGATTCATCCCAAATTCCAATCAGTACCCAGACAGTATGTAATCAACCAGCCGACCAATAGAAAGATCTATAGATGTGTCCTATTGGACAACTGACTTGCGATATATAAGCCAGTAATGTAGTTTTGAAAAAGGAAGACAGACGGAGAGAGAGAATGAATGAATGAATGAATGAATAATCTTTATTTTTAAAGGGTAAAGAATTGGGCACGCATGCCCGTCTTACATTCTGCCCTTCATCATTCCATCTTTCATTCTTCCCACACACTTGATTTAGTACAAATATACAAATTAAATTAGGAAAAAAACATATCAAAAGAGTGTAAAATTTAACTGCTACATTCAAAGTAAAAGAGAAGAAGTAATTAACCTAATAAAATAGCACTCACGCACACATACACAAGCAGACATATACATAAACAAAAATACATTGTAAATACAGACTTTCTAATATATGTTTTTTAACAAACATTAAAATAATTTCTAACAATATCTAACAAGTTGCTTTTCTAACTATATCATTTTACTACTTGATGGTTGGCGAGTCACGTGCTGAGAGAGTGCTGGTTATTTTATGGAGGCATATAATTACAAGCAAGTAAATAATGAAATAGGTTTGAGTTAAAGGATGAAGTATTACCAATGGATTTTAAATGGTAGGGGAGGGTGTTCCAGAGCGAGCGAGAGATTGATTGATTGATTGATTGATCTTTATTTCAAAAGGGTTAAGAATTGGGCACGCAGGCCTGTCTGACATTCTGCCCTTTATCATACATCTTTCACTCTATTCCAGACATTCTACAAATATGCTGTTCATATAACAAATATAACTAACATTGAAGCTGAGAGACATAAAATAAAATATAACATTTACGTTTCGCTCTTAAACATTCACTCAGTACAGAAGTAACTACATACATTATAAATGACTATCTACTAAACAAAATTTTCGGGACTATTCAGAAAACAATTAATTGTATTCGGTGTCTGTAAGAGCAGCTTAAGATAACTTTTAAGTTTTATAATTCATGGAACCATGTAGTCGACATCAAATAGATATTGGGAAAGCTTGTAGTTGTAGGAAGGAGTATAATTTATATTTTTTTATATAGGATGGGAGGGTATTCCAAAGATGAGCAGCAGAATAACTAAAGCTTTTCTTGTAAAGATCAAGTCTATGTTTTGGAAGACATATGTTGTTCAAGCGTTGGCTGCACTTTGGGCTAAATTTAAACAGGTTCCATAGATAAGGCTAGGCATGCCGTGAAAGAATTTGATGTACTAACTTGGCTTTGTTGAAGAGGAACCTGTTCTTAAGAGGTAGTATTTTGATACGTTTGTGATGATTAGTTGTTTGTGCTTGATCTTTATCACTAATAAGCTTTACTGCTCGCTTTTGGAGAGAGCAAAGCCTCTTTGTATTTGACACTGAGCAACCATCCCAAACTGTTGAGCAGTAGTAGGAAATAAAACGATGAGAGAGAGAAAGAGAGAGAGAGAGAGATGAAAAGAAGAATATAAAGATATGAGAGCAATGACAGATAGAAAAGATAGACAAGTAGAGCCAATAGATATTCAGGAGACTTATTCACGAGCTGTTGATCTAGTGCAGTGTAGAGTTAGGCATTTTCGGTTTCAGTTTGTATAGAAAATAACGCTAGACTTTGAATTTGTGAACAATGACTTTGTGCTTCAATGACGAAACCAAAGATTTTTATTTCCTATGATATCTTATTCCATGTGATGTTGTCAACAATGCATTTGTGACCTTATTTGTCAGAATTAAACGGATTCAGTGAACTTATTCAGCGGACTTGGTCAAGTGAATCTTGCAATATTTATGAAGCCTATTCAAGACCACATAAATCTTGATGTATGTGAAGATAACGTCACATAATGCCTAACTAAGATTTGATTATAATACAATGAATAATTACATGGTTTTAACTGGTAGTAAAATGTCAAATGTTGTCGCGGCCACAATGACTGTCCGTCGTATACAAGATACTGACGATCAGCGATTCCTGCAAGCATCCATCATTCAAGATCTAGAATTAAAAGATAATATCAATTCGAGCTTCTTTCAGTATTATAATGGACGGTATGAATCAGAATTAAGAGGATGGTATTAAGGGCATCGTAATGTACTACTTGTCATCTCCCTGAGACTATAAGTTTTTGTTTTATGAAGACGGCGTCGTGGGATGATGATGATGATGATAATGATGATGATGATGATGATGATGATGATGATATGTGCTTATCTCATAAACGTCGGAAGTAAGTAAGCCATAACAATGGTAGAAAATGTTTATCCATTGAAACTAGCTATAATGTTTTAACCTATGGAAACTGGCTATAATGTTTTATCCTATAGAAACTAGCTATAATGTTTTATCCTATAGAAACTGGCTATAATGTTTATCCTATAGAAACTGGCTATGCTGTTTTATCACACAGAAACTGGCTGTAATGCTTTATCCCATTAATACTGGTTATAATGTTTTATCCCGTAGAAACTGGCTATAATGTTTTATCCCATAAATACTGGTTATAATGTTTTATCCCATAGAAACTGGCGATAATGTTTTATTCAATAGAAACTGGCTATAATGTTATATCCCGCAGATACTGGCAGTAATTTTTTACTGCTTAGAAAATGGCAATAACGTTTTATACCATAATAATGGGATAATGTTTCTCCGTATTCTGTAGTTGCTTATAATGCATTGTTCATCTTAGTTTTCATAGTCTGTGCAGCTGGCCATAGAGACATGAGCGATTAAATGTATCCATTTTGTGTGTTTTCTATATATTTTGATATTATACATCGTCATTTTCAGGGAGTCTGTGATGTTTCTAACCATGTCGGTTACTTCCTTTGTCCTTGCCACTTATGTAGCCCCTTCAGATAAATATATATATATATATATATATATATATATATATTTATAAGGGTTTTCTTCTTAAGTTTTGTTTCTCTATAGTTTTCTTGTGGTTATCAAGTTGTCTGAATTCTGTCTTCTCATTACATGGTCATATGATTGTGATTGAGTGTGACTTTAATGAAGTTTCAGCGCTACTCTGACTCATGCGTGTATGAGCTGAGAAAACATCAGAGGAGTTCCATGTGATTTACATATGTTTTTTTTCGCTAGCATCTGCATTTCTTTAACACGCTAACAAAGACGCTGTCAAAACTGGCAATCAACGATCCATAGCTGACATGCTGGCATCAGGTTGGTGAACCATAGCTGATCAACACCCTGTCCGACATCTCCGTGGGTAACCCCCCTCCCCCACCAGTAGCAAGCCTAGTCTGGGTAACGGGGCAGGGATAGCCGTTGTTCTTATGAGAGTGGAGTCTGTTAAGAAGCATTGCACAAACCCTGCTTTAAAAAAAAAAACTCCACTCTCGGACTGAGAGAAAAATAGCTGCCATAATCTGCTTCCAAGCCGACAAGATGCTGCGGCTCAACATCTTCACCCCATCGGCTGCAAAGAACACCAGCTTGCAGTTCCGGGAAGAAGAAGAAGAGAAGAAGAAGAAGAAAAAGCGTCTATACACACCGTACTGTGAATCTTTCTAGCCTTATAGAAAGATATCCATTAAGGCGACAAACGAAACAGATAAAAGAGTTTGTTCAGTCGTTTGATCTGCTAGCTTTGGAAATCTTATCAGAACGTTAATAGTAGTAGCAAGCAACAAAATAATCCGTGCTAGATCTGTTTAATCCAGAAGTATCAGTATCCGAACCAACACCACGGCCGTCTGGTATTGATCAGGGTCCACCATCACACCGCCCTCAGTTGAACATTCTTGTACCTTCTTTACGTCTTGGAGCATGACCTCCAGGCACTCCATCATATGAAGATCCCCTATTCGTTTGGTCAATCGAAAACTTGTTGCGTCCAGTCTTCCAGATGATCAGCCTGGGCTGCTTGCCTGGATACATCAAATCTGACACAAACCTAGTTCTGAAAAAAAGAAAAAAAATCACTTCTGCCACATTTATGTTCCAGCAGCGTCTGCATGATGGAGAGGCTGTGGGTTCAAGGTTGTGCTATTGGTTTCTATTTCTAGTGTTTTTTTTTGTGTGTGTGTCTATTTTAAACTGAAGTTGGTTATAGATAATGTTTGTTAGGATTATGGCCGACAGACAGACAGACGGAGACAGACAAACAGACAAAGACAGACAGGCAGAGACAAACAGATAGATAAATAGATAGATAGATAGATAGATAGATAGATAGATAGATAGATAGATAGATAGATAGATAGATAGATAGATAGATAGATAGATGGACGGACGGACAGACAGATAGATAGACAGACAGATAGACAGACGACAGACGGACGGACAGACAGACAGATAGACAGACAGACAGACAGACAGACAGGCAGGCAGGCAGGCAAGCAGGCAGACAGACAGACAGACAGACAGACAGGCAGGCAGGCAGGCAAGCAGGCAGGCAGGCAGGCAGGCAGACAGACAGACAGACAGATAGATAGATAGATAGATAGATAGATAGATAGATAGATAGATAGATAGATAGATAGATAGATAGATAGATAGATAGATAGATAGATAGATAGATAGATAGATAGATAGATAGATAGATAGATAGATCACAATCAATATTATCTTTGTAAGTAGGACTAAACATTTTCTAGCCGGAAAATCTGACATCTGCCCTGGGGCGGAGCCTACATCCAGGACATATATCGAGTGTGTAGGAGCAAATGCAGGGGAGTGTGGGGGGGGGGAGGGGGGGACGGAACACATGCCATCATTCAGAAGAGGAAAGCTGAAAGTCATATGATTATTTCATAGATTACAAAAACCAGTAATCTGCATCTTGACAGAAACAATTTATCCAACATTCTGCACAAGAAAGAGTCCAATTATCGTGAAACTAAACAAACATGCGCGCTCATTTTAAAACATCCACCTGTTAATTCTTCAAATCCAGGGCAGTGTTTGGCCAAAATAGTAAAATCACAGGAATCTTCCTACATTCTTTTCGTACGGGACATATCGTACATACATCGTTCATAATAAATATTAAGAAATATATGAGTATTAATGTTTATTCATCATGAACCATAGCTTGTCTAGTGCCGGCGGTCATCATAGCTTGTCTAGTGCCGGCGGTCATCATAGCTTGTCTAGTGCCGGCGGTCATCATAGCTTGTCTAGTGCCGGCGGTCATCATAGCTTGTCTAGTGCCGGCGGTCATCATAGCTTGTCTAGTGCCGGCGGTCATCATAGCTTGTCTAGTGCCGGCGGTCATCATAGCTTGTTTAATGCCGGCGGTCATCATAGCTTGTCTAGTGCCGGCGGTCATCATAGCTTGTCTAGTGCCGGCGGTCATCATAGCTTGTCTAGTGCCGGCGGTCATCATAGCTTGTCTAGTGCCGGCGGTCATCATAGCTTGTCTAGTGCCGGCGGTCATCATAGCTTGTCTAGTGCCGGCGGTCATCATAGCTTGTCTAGTGCCGGCGGTCATCATAGCTTGTCTAGTGCCGGCGGTCATCATAGCTTGTTTAATGCCGGCGGTCATCATAGCTTGTCTAGTGCCGGCGGTCATCATAGCTTGTCTAGTGCCGGCGGTCATCATAGCTTGTCTAGTGCCGGCGGTCATCATAGCTTGTCTAGTGCCGGCGGTCATCATAGCTTGTTTAATGCCGGCGGTCATCATAGCTTGTCTAGTGCCGGCGGTCACCATTGCTTGTTTAATGCCGGCGGTCATCATAGCTTGTCTAGTGCCGGCGGTCATCATAGCTTGTTTAATGCCGGCGGTCATCATAGCTTGTCTAGTGCCGGCGGTCATCATAGCTTGTTTAATGCCGGCGGTCATCATAGCTTGTCTAGTGCCGGCGGTCATCATAGCTTGTTTAAAGCCGGCGGTCATCATAGCTTGTCCAGTGCCGGCGGTCACCATTGATTGTCTAGTGTAGGTCACCATTGCTTGTCTAGTGTAGGTCACCATTGCTTGTCTAGTGTAGGTCACCATTGCTTGTCTAGTGCCGGCGGTCACCATTGCTTGTCTAGTGTAGGTCACCATTGCTTGTCTAGTGCCGGCGGTCACCATTGCTTGTCTAGTGCCGGCGGTCACCATTGCTTGTCTAGTGTAGGTCACCATTGCTTGTCTAGTGCCGGCGGTCACCATTGCTTGTCTAGTGCCGGCGGTCACCATTGCTTGTCTAGTGCCGGCGGTCACCATTGCTTGTCTAGTGTAGGTCACCATTGCTTGTCTAGTGCCGGCGGTCATCATAGCTTGTCCAGTGCCGGCAGTCACCATTGCTTGTCTAGTGCCGGCGGTCACCATTGCTTGTCTAGTGCCGGCGGTCACCATTGCTTGTTTAGTGTAGAAGGTCACCATTGCTTGTCTAGTGCCGGCGGTCACCATTGCTTGTCTAGTGCCGGCGGTCACCATTGCTTGTTTAGTGTAGAAGGTCACCATTGCTTGTCTAGTGCCGGCGGTCACCATTGCTTGTTTAGTGTAGAAGGTCACCATTGCTTGTCTAGTGCCGTCGGTCACCATTGCTTGTTTAGTGTAGGTCACCATTGCTTGTCTAGTGCCGGCGGTCACCATTTCTTGTTTAGTGTAGAAGGTCGCCATTGCTTGTCTAGTGCCGGCGGTCACCATTTCTTGTTTAGTGTAGAAGGTCACCATTGCTTGTCTAGTGCCGGCGGTCACCATTGCTTGTTTAGTGTAGAAGGTTACCATTGCTTGTCTAGTGCCGGCAGTAACTCACCATAGCTTGTTTAGTGTAGAAGGTCACAGACCATTTCTGGTTTAGTGTAGCGGATGACATACTATTTGTGTTAGTGTCGCGGGTGACATACCTTTTTTGGTTTAGTGTCGCGGGTGACATACCATTTTTGGTTTAGTGTCGCGGGTGACATACCTTTTCTGGTTTAGTGTCGCGGGTGACATGCTTTTTCTGGTTTAGTGTCGCGGGTGACATACCATTTCTGGTTTAGTGTAACTGGTGACATACCACTTCTGGTTTAGTGTAGCGGATGACATACCTTTTGTGTTAGTGTCGCGGGTGACATACCATTTCTGGTTTAGTGTAACTGGTGACATACCACTTCTGGGTTAGTGTAGCGGATGACATACCATTTGTGTTAGTGTCGCGGGTGACATTTCATTTCTGGTTTAGTGTCGCGGGTGACATTATGTTACTAGTTTGTGATTGCGCTAAAAAAATGGTCAGGAACCTGGGGTCTAATTCAATCCAAACGAGGGGAGAAATTCTGTGAGAAGCAAAGCACTTTTTTTTCCTTTCACAAATTACGCAGACCCTCTTGTGTCAAATTTTCCAGAAACTTTAGACTGAAATATTAACTTCACTTCTTTAATGTAAACGTTAATTACGAGGGAATAAACACTGTCAATACAGCAGAGTTTCCGAGAGATCATGCAACGCACACATAGAGAGAGAGAGAGAGAGAACAGGAGAGGGAGAGGGAGGGAGAGAAACAGGGAGAGAGAGAGGAAGAGACAGAGGGAGAGATAGAGGGAGAGACAAGGAGAGACAGGGAGGGAGAGAAAAAAGGGAGAGAGAGGAAGAGAGAGAGGGAGAGAGAGGCAGGGAGAGAGAGGTGTTCTTTCATTATAAGTTATTGGATAAAATACCGTGTCCTAGCAACCCACCTGCCTGTCTACACCTGGATGGACTAATGACCCTAATTTGATGGATTAACTTATCGACTGGTTCTACAAGACTTCCTACAGAAGAATTCATGTGTCTGAAATTACGACTGAGTTTAATCTTTAATTTTCTAATGAGATCACTATTACATTTACTGATGAGATTATAAGATGTAACAGCCATAGTGAGATCAGTTACCTAAGTAGTATTAACAATCTGACCAATTTAAAGTTGACCATTTGTACTAGAACTGGAGCTTTCGAAAAGAAATGTAGAAATCTTGTAATATGACCTGATTGTTGAACCGTACATAGGTAAGCGAAAATATTTATCTTTATGAAGATCACACATTTTGTTTGTTGATAAAGAAATAAAAGATGAATAGATAATTGGAGTCTTTATTTCAGAATAATAGAAAAAAAAATCAGTCAGTCAGTCAGTCATTCGCATGTCCCTTGCGGAACTTTGCCTCCCTAACAGCTCTCCTGTCGGCCTCTTCGTTGTGAGCAAAATGCCTGCTGTTGATGCGTTCATTTGCAGATTATCAACGATGTCTTGCAGCCATCTTCGCCTTGGTCTTCCTCTCTTTCTTTTTTCCCATTATGTATCCTTCCAAGACGGTCTTCTCTAGATTATCATGACGTTTAATGTGTCCAAAATATGTAAGTTTTCTCTGTTTAATCCTCTTTACTAGCCAGCCTTCTTCAATATTAATTCTTGTAGTATGGATATATTTGTTCTTTTTTGTGTCCATGATAATTGAAGAACTCCTCTGTAGCATGTACACTCAAAGGCATTTATGTGTTTCTCAGCTGTTTTGTTAAGTGTCAGGTCTTACAGGCATATGTTGCGTTGGGAAAGATGCATGCCCTTAAAAATCATCAAATTGAAAAAAAAAACACACACACCTGTCACAAAGATTTTATAATTTTAGATCTATCTATCTATCTATCTATCTATCTATCTATCTATCTATCTATCTATCTATCTATCTATCTATCTATCTATCTATCTATCTATCTATCTATCTATCTATCTATCTATCTATCTATCTATCTATCTATCTATCTATCTATCTATCTATCTATCTATCCGTCCGTCCGTCCGTTCGTCCATCCGTCTGTCTGTCTGCCTGCCTAACCTTTAGGTTTCTTAGGCACACAGGGCTTCGGCAAAGTAAGAGAACAAATACTGTAGGATTAAACCTTTTTCTAAACTACATTACTGGCTTATATATCGCAACTCAGTTGTCCAATAGGACACATCTATAGATCTTTCTATTGGTCAGCGATTCCCAAACTGAGATCCACGAAGGGCCACTTGAGAGTTCTCTGAAAGTCATATGGAGGTCCGCGTAACCAGTCTAGATTATGATGAATATTAGAAAAGCGTAGATGATTTTAATTTAATATCAAATCAATGAGAATTTATGGAAGGCCACAACGGGTTATTATCAGTTGGCAACCACTGAACTGTAAGACTGCATCTGTTAAAACAAATAAGTGTTTAATTTTCATACAGTGCATCCCCCCCTCCTCCAACCCACTCCCAACACTGGCCTCCCATCCCTTCCTGTTTTTATCCCAGGGTTTAACAACTGTCATTAACCACTGCTGTTAACAGTTAACATTTACTCAGGATGTCAGTAACACACTGGAGTCATTGCCCAAGAGCACAAATCCCCACGGAGACAAACACTGAGGGGGGCGGACACTCACGGGCCTGAAAGCTCAGCTTCAGCAGATCAATAGGCAACAATTCAGGCTTTAAGCCTCCGCTGAAATCAGAAAGGGATCACATATCACAGTCTGGGATCACTTAGCGAATGGCGCTTTAAAACTCTCGACTGACCATCGGATTGTTCTGCGAGTGCTTAACTATCAATTTTTACGTTAGCAGTAGAGATAATCTCGTGTGCTTTGCCCCTTGCTCATTCCCTTTATATTCTCTGTTTATGTTTTGTGTTTATTCCTCATTGTATTAGAGCGATGTTGGCTGTCCTAAAGAAGTTGTAAAACTTGAGTTGGCGAAGATTCGGGCTCTTATTTTTTAATACTGCCGTTTCTGAAAATGGATGCTTTATAACTTTAGGTAGTGGGAATTCTTTTGAAAGGCTGTAGCTAGTAAATGTATCGTGGACATTTTGAGGCGCTTTGGATTGTTCATAAATTTATCACTGACTAAATGTGTGCACTCTTTTCAGGCTAGTTACGTCCTCCTTTTCTAAACGTTGGCTTATGATTGGCCATAACGAAGTCGATCGTGCAGTAATTTTAGAATGTTATACGTGTATTATGACTTTAATATGGGAATTTTGTTCTCATAGAAGGCGCTGTTGAAGCAGACAGATATTAATTGTGTGTTTTGTAATGTATCCTCTTTCTGAACTACTTCTCTCATGGCTGACCGTTGACTTTCCTTATTAGGGCCATGGCTGACAGTTGACTTTCCTTATTAGGCTCATGGCTGACCGTTGAGTTCCCTTATTAGGCCCATGGCTGACCCTTGAGTTCCCTTATTAAGCCCATGGCTGACCGTTGAGTTCCCTTATTAGGCCCATGGCTGACCCTTGAGTTCCCTTATTAGGCCCATGGCTGACCGTTGAGTTCCCTTATTAGGCCCATGGCTGACCGTTGAGTTCCCTTATTAGGCCCATGGCTGACCGTTGAGTTCCCTTATTAGGGCCATGGCTGACCGTTGAGTTCCCTTATTAGGGCCATGGCTGACCGTTGAGTTCCCTTCTTAAGGTCATGGCTGACCGTTGAGTTCCCTTATTAGGGCCATGACTGACCGTTGAGTTCCCTTATTTGGACCATGGCTGACCGTTGAGTTCCCTTATTTGGACCATGACTGACCGTTGAGTTCCCTTATTTGGACCATGACTGACCGTTGAGTTCCCTTATTAGGGCCATGACTGACCGCTGAGTTCCCTTATTAGGGCCATGGCTGACTGTTGAGTTCCCTTATTAGGGCCATGACTAACCGTTGAGTTCCCTTATTAGGGCCATGGCTGACTGTTGAGTTCCTTTATTAGGGCACAGGCAGCAGCAAGCAGTGTTCACGAGGCAAGGTCCAGTCGCTTCTACTATTTACAAATTCCCAAACCTGTTCCACATATTACCCACCACCCCACCCCCCTAAAGTCCCTGGGGCCCTCTTTAACTGGCCCTCCTTCACCTTATGACAGCCTTGACCCATTTTGTTATCATTCTCATTCCAGGTTGCTGAGCGACGCGTCAGCTGCATCCCCTCTCTCTAGTGACCCCCCTGCTATACCTATATCACATTGCCTAAAAATAATCACACACAAAAAAAAGAAGGAAGGATTAGTAAAACACACACTTCTCACGTGTAATTCATTTCCCGGGTTATCCACGACACATGATAAATTGAGCTATTTATCAATCATTTTTTTTAAAAGAAGAAAAAAAAAAGAGCCAGACATACATTTATACTCTACTTTCCTCAAGACAACATTGTTATATACTTCGCTGCCGAAAGGAGGAACTGAAAGCATGTTAAGAGCGGGATTTGTTTCATGACAAAAGAATCGATTTGTTTCACTGCAGTAGCCAAGCAAAGACATTCAATTTGCATCTTCCAATTTTCGCATCATCCAGTTTCTTCCTTATTTTTTTTTTTTTTTTAGAAAAAGGGTGAAGGGGGAGGTGTTCGACTTCTTTCATCCAACACTGGAAACAAACTTACAGTTAACACGCTTTGAATGGATCATGTATTAAAAACAAACGTGCTACAGAATGGATCGGTATCGTTGATGGAGAGAATTCACTTGGGCGGATAATTCTGTATTTGTTTAAAAGTAGTAAGTTATGTCCAAGTAATCCGCTGTCTGTAGTAAATCCAGCACGGGGATGTGAGGTTCTGTAGCCTGTATAAGCAGGTCAATAAACGGTTTGAAGAAAGGGTGTTATGGTGTGTTGGTTTTCGTTATTTAGATCCGGGATCCAGCCCAGGGAAAGGGTGGTCTAGCCGGTGCATCGCTGTGGGGCCCCAGGGGTGGGGATAGGTCTTCTCCTACTTTAAGGGATTGCCTGCTGAGGTTCATGTGTGAGGTTTCAGGTTGTTGTCAGATTCACGATAACGATAATGTCTGCAGTGGTCAGTTCGCGCTTGTTTATGTTCTGACGTGTTGTGTTCACAAACCTTTCCCGCTGTGCTTCTTCATGGCTGTTGGGAAGTTTTGTTTCATTTTAGTTCACACCCGTACAACAGTGCACGGTCCCCGGGAGCTGCAAGCAAGAGGGCTAGTTCTTCTTCTTCTCCTCCTCGTCCTACTCCTTCTTCTTCTTCTTCTTCTCCTCCTTCTTCTCCTCCTCGCCCTACTCCTTCTTCTTCCTCCTCCTCGTCCTACTCCTTCTTCTTCTTCTCCTCCTCCTAGTCCTACTCCTCCTTCTTCTTCTTCTTCTCCTCCTCATCGTCCTCCTCCTCGTCTTCTTCTTCTTCTTCTCCTCCTCCTCATCGTCCTCCTCCTCCTCCTCGTCCTACTCCTTCTTCTTCTTCCTCCTCCTCCTCGTCCTACTCCTTCTTCTTCTTCTTCCTTCTCCTCCTCGTCCTATTCCTTCTTATTCTTCTTCCTCCTCCTCCTCCCCCTTTCTTCTTCTCATCCTCCTTCTTCTTCTTCTTCTCATCCTCCTTCTTCTTCTTCTTCTTCTTCTCTTCCTTCTCCTTCTTCCTCTCCTCTTTGTTCTTGTTGTTGTTCTTCTTCTTGTTCTTCTTCTTCTCCTCTTCCTCCTCCTCCTCCTTCTTCTTCTTCTTTTCTTCCTCCTCTTTCTTCTTCTTCTTCTTCTTCTCCTTCTCTTCCTCCTCCTCCTTCTTCTCTCTCCTCCTCCTCCTCCTCCTTCTTCTTCTTCTTCTTCTTCTCCTTCTCTTCCTCCTCCTCCTTCTTCTCTCTTCCTCCTCCTCCTCCTCCTTCTTCTTCTTCTCTTCCTCTTCCTTCTTCTTCTTAGTCCTTCTCCCCCTTTCTTCTTCTTCTTCTGCTTCTTCTTCTCCTCTTCCTCCTCTTTCTTCTTCTTCTCCTCTTCCTCCTCCTCCTTCTTCTTCTTCTTCTCCTCCTCTTTCTTCTTCTCTTCCTCTTCTTCCTGCTCCCCCTGCTTCTTCGTCTTCGTCCTCCTCCCCCTTTCTTCTTCTTCTTCTTCTTCTTCTTCCATCTCTGGAACTGCAATCAGATGTTCCTTCAGCCGATGCGGTAAGGAGTTATACGTAGTTATAGCACGGTTTTCTTATGTCTGTGAGTGGGGGTAACAAGCAGAGGATGTCAACGCTTTTTATCAGACATCGCCGCCATGGAAACCAAGGCGGTCCCTACCCCGTTAGCCAGGCTAGGCATGTTACTGGGGGAACCAACGGAGAGATGGGACAGGGTCTTGGTCAGCTACCTATTGCCAGATCTGACAGTCTTCTTATAATATTGTGTTATTGTTACGAGTACCAGTTTAAATGTATCCAGTATACTATTGTCTAGTTTCTTACGTAAATACCGTTGAGACTAATATGAGTCTGTTTCCTTACGTAAATACCGTTTCTCTGCAGTACCTCCTCATAATATCTTTCCGTTTGCTAATTTATCAATGTCACCTTATTTAACGGTTTAACAATGTCGCTCTATAACTCTCTTCTCATAAGTTATCTTTACAAGGTTATCCAATTTATCCAAATGTCTCCTTCTTAATTCCAATCAATGTTACTGGTTGATCAAGTATCTTTCAATATTGTTTATAGAAGTACTATTGTACTGTTCATAATAGTTTCATATTTTTCTGTACTTTAGCACGTTACCACAACATAAGAACCTTCACAGATCCATGAATGAAGAGAACACATGGTCACGAAGACATTACGTCTTACAGAAATGCAATGATGTGAGGAAGTCCCTTCGTCCGACATGATAAAGTTTATTATACTCTTGTATCATGTTGTAGAAGATTTCATCAGACATTTCACAAGGAAAGTCCTTAACAATAGAATATCTCCGCAATAAGTATATGAACCACGGCTGACTAGCATTCGACGTCTATTTCCATAGGTTGTAAGTTTCCATAGCTTGTAAGTTTCCAAAGCTTGTACGTTTCCATAGCTTGTAAGTTTCCATAGCTTGTAAGTTTCCGTAGCTTGTAAGTTTCCATAGCTTGTAAGTTTCCATAGCTTGTAAGTTCCATAGCTTGTAAGTTCATCACTTTTACATATCTACCTACATCTCGGCGCCCAATTCTCTTGGTCTCTGATTATCTGTGTCTCGGTCTGAGTGTCTGAGAATCGTAGCATTGACCGTCTTCGTCGTATAACATCTGATGTCTTCACTCGCTAAGTGCTGTCGAGATGCGGTCC
The DNA here is from genome assembly GCA_009760885.1 of Achatina immaculata. NCBI lineage: Eukaryota > Metazoa > Mollusca > Gastropoda > Stylommatophora > Achatinidae > Lissachatina > Lissachatina immaculata. The sequence continues at coordinate 22,858,345 of CM019697.1, read as the reverse complement.
TCCTGCCTCTTCTCTGGATTTGATGGTTCCTCGACTGTTCTGGTCGGACCTTCTCTTTCTCTCTTTTCGGTCTACGTTGCGCTGACCATCCTTCTTGCGGTCCTGACCTGTCTCCGCTTTCCTGACCATCCTTGTTCTGACGATCCCCCTTACTTGTCCTCTAGCCTCTGGGCTTCCTCTTCTTGGGGGCTCATTTCTCTTTCGACTGTTCTAACCCACCTTTTTATCCTGAAGTCCGGCCTGATGACTCCAATAGGTATTTCGGCTCCACCTCTAGGTGTCCACTGGTTCATGTGAGCGTCCCGATTGGTTCTCACTTCATAACCTGTCAAGTTAGAGTTGTCTAGTGCCCATCCCTTTTGCCTGGAGTATCCTGTGCTGTATTTACTGATGGTTAGTCCGTTTATTTATTTGTTATGGCATTTCGTAGACTATCTGTCGCCAACAAGACCCTTGGCCCTTCCTAAATCCGTCTAGTTTCAATGTCTGTTTTACCACCTCGGCCTAGTTGTTTGTGTGTCATTGCGTTGTTATCACTGGACCATCCTACTTTCTGGCGTCCTTCCTTAGTATTTCCTTTATCTCAGCGTCATTGTGTCTGCCTTTTCAGTCTGCCTGTCTCCTCTGTTTACCTTTGTCAGCGTTACGTCGTGCTAGTGTCATGGATGTTTGTTTTATACATTTCTCTACATTTCCTACCTACTTTTTCTGTTGCTATTAGATGTTACTATTTTTCCTACAGTATATTCATAATCATATTCACAATCATGCTCATAATCACATTCAAAATCGCATTCATAATCACATTCAAAATCGCATTCATAATCACATTCAAAGTCATATTCATAATCACATTCAAAATCATATTCATAATCCTAGTTACGAGGGACTGTGCTACATACTCCATCATAGTTTGTGGTTATAAGTATGTATAAAACATGGTATATAAAATATATGATATGCAGTTCCAAGAGGAAGAAGAAGAGAAGAGAAAAGAAAGAAAGAAAGAAAGAAAAAAAGAAAGAAAGAACTACTCGTATTTTAGATAAGAGATGAACTAGCCAGAACACTGTTGAAGATGTCACGAAAGACAGCGGCGGAACATGAAGAAACATGTAGCAACTGTTTTCTGAAAGAGCCGACGGAAAGGCAAATAAGCCCAGTTGGAAAATATACGCACTCAAGGACACTGCCGTGATGCTTTCCACTATAGGGGAAGCTAACTACCAGACTAACTAATCTACATTAACTGTGGGCACTCAGAGGTCAGTGCTGCTTCAGTCTGAGGTCTGCGGCTGTCCTAGTTGGTATAATAAAGACCAGAGGAATATAACAAATATTTTAAAATAGATTCACCTGGAGATCACACACATTTAAAGGTAAAGGCTTGAGCTGTGAGCCAGCGTGACTGCACACGGTCAAATCATGTCTCCTAGTCCACGGCTGGCCAGAAATTGCTGACTAATGTCGCCATCAGCACTAACTCCGTAGCTGGCGGCGTCATTCCTCTTCCTTCACAGAGCATTAACCCTAGTACCTATTTTTTTTTCTTGAGGCCTGGTGAACCTCGGGAGTTTTCTTGCCAACCACTGTCTGACCGCCACTGTGGTGGGTGGAAGTCTAAACCGGGTTGCCTGGTCGACACATAAAGAAGTTAAAATTTGCAAGAACTGCCAGTGTAATACAGATATTTTTTAAAACGGTTATAACTGACTTGGAAATGTATTAAATGTATTTAAAAAGAGCTTACAATTAACTTAACATTTACATGTATACAAAAGATAGAATTTATCCTAAAATATACTTTGTGTGTAAAGGGGATTTCCATTTGGCTTGAAAATATAGTAAGTATATAAAAAGAATACAAACGGTCTAGAAATATAGTAGGTACGAGTATATAAAAAGAATACAAATGGTCTAGAAGTATGGTAAATATAAAAAAAGAATACCAATGATCTAGAAATATAGTAAGTATATAAAAAGAATACAAATGGTCTAGAAATATAGTCATTCATTCATTCATTTGCATGTCCCTTGCGAAATTTAGCCTCCCTAACAGCACTCCTGTAGGCCTGTCGGTTGTGAGCAAGATGCCCTGTTGCCGATGCATCCATCTGCAGGTCATCAACGATGTTCCGCAGCCTGCTTCGCCCCAGTCCTCCTCCCTTTCCATTTCCCACCACGCACCCCCCCAAGACGACCCTCTCTAGGCTCAATGTGTCCAAAACACGCAAGTTTTCTCTGCCTAATCTTCTCCACCAGCCAGCTTTATATAAATAAATATATAAAGGGAATATAGTACGTATATAAAAAGAGTAAATATTGACTAGAAATATAGTACATATATAAAAATAGTACAAATGATCTAGAAATATAGTACGTATATAAAAAGGAATACAAATGGTCTAGAAATATAGTACGTATATAGAAAGAATACAAATGGTCTAGAAATATAGTACGTATATAGAAAGAATACAAATGGTCTAGAAATATAGTACGTATATAGAAAGAATACAAATGGTCTAGAAATATAGTACGTATATAAAAAGAATAAATATTGTCTAGAAATATAGAACATATATAAAAATAGTACAAATGATCTAGAAATATAGTACGTATATAAAAAGGAATACAAATGGTCTAGAAATATAGTACGTATATAGAAAGAATACAAATGGTCTAGAAATATAGTACGTATATAGAAAGAATACAAATGGTCTAGAAATATCTCTCTCTCTGAACCTTAAGTGCCCAGGGCACATGGGGCTTCCACAAGGGTTTTCCACAAATGCCTGTCCTTCGTCTTTTTTTCTGCTCTTGCCCAGGTGAGCCCTCTATTGCTCAACATCCTTTCTGTTGTTCTTCTCCATGTCTCTTGTGGTCTACCCTTACTTGGTCTAGAAATATAGACATGTATAAAAAAGAATACAAATGATCTAGAAATATAGTACGCATATAAAAATAGTACACATGATCTAGAAATATAGTACGTATGTAAAAAGAATACAAATGGTCTAGAAATACAGTACGTATATAAAAAAAATACAAATGGTCTAGAACTATAGTACGTATGTAAAAGAGACGAGGACTGACCTGAAAGTACCATACGTTTTCATGTACTTTCACACAATTATTCGATTATGTTAAAAAAATGATACTACTGGCCCGGAAATACAGTACATGAATATAAAAAAAGGCTAGAATTGGATTGGGGAAAAAGCAGAGAGACAAGCAGAGAAAGGAATGAAAGCGCGGAAATAAGAGATGATGAGTTAACGTTCAAGAGAGGAAAAAAAAACTATATACAGAAAACACCCTCCCCCAAACCAAAAAAAAAAAAGCACCAAGAACAGAAATGGCAATCAGTGCCGTCGTAACTAATGTCTGTCGAACACTCAGCTTCAGTGGGCGAGTTCTGAACAGTCTACCTGATATCTCTGGCAAGCGTCCATTCAGACCAGACCAACTGGATTGCTGAAAGCCACCTTTTTTTTTTTTCTCTCCAGCCCTGCGGTCTTCAGACACTGAACCTCATTAATTAGCTTTTCCTGGAAAAGGGCAGCAGACGCGATGCCCACATTTCATGGCTTGTCTACGAGATTAATACCGAGTCGCTGCCATGTTTTCGCTTACCCCTGGTTATGCGCGCTCGGCATCTGGTTATTCCAGGATAAAAATCATGGGGGGATAATAAAGATGAGGGGTTATCTGGAAGATGTCCGAGAGACAGCAAGCGAGGACAGAACGAAGATCTGCGAAATAACGAAGAGGATAACGGTAACGCTGGAGATGTTGTCAATGAGATTAGAATATTATTCTTGCCGAGAATGCGAGCAGCAGCTACAAGTGGAATGAAGTGAGCTGTGAAACGTTCGATCGATTTGTTACTGCTGTTGTTGTTGTTATTGTTGTCATTCTTCTTTGTTGTCGTTCAGTTCACCTATCTGTACACGCTGGCCAAAGCGAAGAAATCATCACGGCACATCATCTGTTTTTAGGAACGGAATTCATCATTTAAAATAGAGTGAAATTTCCTTTTCCAGACCCTCCTCCAAAATTCCTCGCGGCACACCACGAGTCCCACCGCACACCATTTGATAATCACTGCACCAGATTATACATTTAAATGTTAAAAAATAACAATAACAAAGCGTAAACGCTTGCATCATTTGTGACAAGTACCTGTTTTTAAATAATTTAGTTTTAATATCACTGTCTTGAGTCAAATTAGACCGAAGGCTTACTTCATTTTGCAGAAATTAATTACACACAAACATACATACACACACACCACATACATTTACACTCATACATGCAAGTTTAAAAAAAACAGGTAAAGGTAACCCTGTCAAACCTTAGAGGAACATAGAGACATGGTGTCGGTATCCATGCAGGAAATTTAATTAAATCTGGTTAGATTTGTTTGGTTGTCTTTCTTATAATAACATGTAAAAGCTTCAAGTAGAAGCTAAGATACAAAGGGAGCAAACAAAGTAATGTCCAAAAGAAAGAAGCAGTCTGATAAATTGGACGAGATAAAGCTGCTTTTACTGCGTTTTCTATTTAGAAATAATGGTTTTAAAAGTGTAAAACTACTTTAGAAATAATAGCTTGAAAAGTGTACAACTAATTTAGAAATATGGTTTGAAAAGTGTAAAACTAATTTTGAAATAATAGTTTGAAAAGAGTTACTCTAATTTAGAAATAATGGTTTGAAAAGTGTAAAACGTAATTTAGAAATAATAGTTTTAAAAGTGTAAAACTAATTTAGAAATTATGGTTTGAAAAGAGTAAAACTAATTTAGAAATAATGGTTCCAAAAGAGTGAATCTAATTTAGAAATAATGGTGTGAATAAACGTAAGACGAATTTAGAAATAATGGTTTGAAAATAAACTAGTTAATATAAACAACCTTTTGTCCTGTTTTGGCGATTTAATGACTCAGTTGCTAGATTATCTGTTTTTTTTTTTAAATGCTAAAACTTTCCTGGCTGGCGGCATCGGGCCCCATCAACTACAGCGAAAAGGACAGAAAAAAGACGTTTAAAATATCTTAAGATCTTGTCATTGCACCCTGGACAAGTTTAAGGATTCTCCAAACACTTTCTTGAAAGAATATAGTTATTACATACTGGACAGTGACGGCAGAACAGAGCCAGTTTCTTTCAGTCCAAGAATCCGCGTCGTTGATTTTCTCGCTCCTATATCTAAAAATTATGGAATACCATCTAAAATTGATAACATCATTAAGGACTTATACAATGGATATGGTTGTGCAGTCAAGACAGAAGAAGGGATGAGTGAATGGTTCCAGATTGAAACAGGCGTGAAACAAGGATGTATACTGTCTCCTTTACTTTTTGGGATTACAATAGACTTCATAATGAAAAAATGCTGCACAGGTAACACAGGTATTGACTGGGTACATGGGACCCAACTAGAAGATCTTGATTTTGCTGATGACATAACTCTTATCAATAATAATGTGAATTCCATGCAAGAAAAAACAGATAGCCTATCTTCACTGGCTAGCAAAATAGGACTTGAAATTAACAAGGACAAAACAAAAATAATGAAAATTCCCATCAATCAAAATGGAAAAATACAAATAGAAGGGACAGATATTGAAGAAGTCAATCAATTTGCATACCTTGGCAGCTACATAGACAAGGATGGTGACACTAGAAAGGAAGTTAGGATCAGAATTGCAAAAGCAGCATCAATCTTCAAGAATCTTGAGAACATATGGAATTCAAAAGTTATAAGCACAAAAACCAAGTTAAGACTATTCAATTCAAATGTAATATCCACCCTCATTTATGCATGCAAAAGCTGGAAAACAACTAAAGAAATAGAAAAGAAATTAGACTCTTTTGAAAACAAATGCCTAAGGAAAATACTCGGCATCAAGTGGAATGAATTCAAGAACAATGCAGAGATAAGACAGATGACTGAACAACAACCAGTCTCACGGGTGATCAGGAAAAGGAGATGGACATATGTTGGTCACTTGATGGCAAGAAATGATCAGAGAATCCCAAAACAAGCTATCAAGTGGAACACAACAGGCCGAAGAAAAAGGGGCAGACCGCGTGAAACTCTGAAGAGGACATTATTAAGAGAGGCCAAGTTAACAGGCATAAAATCCTTTGTTGAGGTTGAAAGACTCGCCGAAGACAGGAAAAATTGGCGAACTACTTTGCGAGCCCTATGTGACGTCTAACGGCACGGGAAGGATATAAGATAAGATATCTAAAAAACTAAGCATGAATACGTAAATCTAGGTATTTAACAGTAATGTTCTAAGTGTACTACTCTATGGAAGTGAATGCTGGAAAATCACCAAAACCATAGAAAACAAGTTGAATTCTTTCCAGACTAAATGTTTACGAAGAATTAGAAAAAGAATTTGGCCAAACACCATAAGAAATAACATCTTGTTGGCAGAAATGCAGATGAAGCCACTAACAGCAATTATTGAGGAAAGATGCTGACGATGGTTGGGACATGTGCTCCGAATGACTGACAACTCACTACCAAAAATAGCACTAAGATGGACACAACAGGGGAACAGAAGTAAGGGTAGACCAAAAGAGACATGGAGAAGAACAACAGAAAGGATGTTGAGCAATAGAGGTCTCACCTGGGCAAGAGCAGGAAAAAAGGCAAAGGACAGGTATTTGTGGAAAACCCTTGCAGAAGCCCCATGTGACCTGGGCACTTAAAGTTCAGAGAGAGAGAGAGAGAGAGAGAGAGAGAGAGAGAGAGAGCGATACAGTGGATAAACAGACAAATCTGCCAAAGACTTAAGATCTGTGCTAAGACAAGAAGGTAAAAGGAACTCATCAAGATTTTTCTGGTCATGAAACAGTTTTAGAAAGTAAGAACCCTCTTGGTACTATGCAAGAGGGGAGACTAAGGGATGTCAACTGTAAGTTACATAGACCAGAGGTTCTCAAACCTTTCAGACCGAAGTCCCATAACAAACAACAGCAAATCACAGCCTTCAGGTTACGTACAAACTGGACACTGCAGACTCAACGCTCATCTACATAAGATAAAGGCTGCGCCAACAGCCCAGTGTATGTGCCAAAACGGCCCCAATACTACTGAAAACATACTACACATATGCACCATATACAAAAACTTCAGAGTCCAGATAGGCCCTGAGAAAGAAGCACGGAGGAGAAACTCTGAGGTTCCTACTATTACCTCCTGCTGACAACAGGATTCATGGAGGCAACCCGACTCCTTTAGAAAGCTGAACATACGAAACTGAGCCCCCCCCCCCCCAAAAAAAAAGAAGACGGCAGCAACCTTTGACCCTTTGACTCAGGGAAAAAAAACACACACTGGAGCTATTTATTTTAAATATCTGAACCTCAAGTGCCCAGGGCACATGGGGCTTCCACAAGGGTTTTCCACAAATACCTGTCCTTTGCCTTTTTTCTGCTCTTGCCCAGGTGAGACCTCTATTGCTCAACATCCTTTCTGTCCTTCTCCATGTCTCTTTTGGTCTACCCTTACTTCTGTTCCCCTGTTGTGTCCATCTTAGTGCTATTTTTGGTAGTGAGTTGTCAGTCATTCGGAGCACATGTCCCAACCATCGTCAGCATCTTTCCTCAATAATTGCTGTTAGTGGCTTCATCGGCATTTCTGCCAACAAGATGTTATTTCTTATGGTGTTTGGCCAAATTCTTTTTCTAATTCTTCGTAAACATTTAGTCTGGAAAGAATTCAACTTGTTTTCTATGGTTTTGGTAATTTTCCAGCATTCACTTCCATAGAGTAGTACATTTAGAACATTACTCTTAAATATCCTGATTTTCATATTTATGCTTAGTTTTTTTTTAGATTTCCTTATAGTCTGCAGCATTGCAAAAGCCTGGTTTGCTCTAGTAAGTCTGCTGTTGATGTCCTCTGTGCTGTCTCCATTTTCTACTACTCTACTGCCAAGATATACAAATTCGTTGACCTCCTCCACTAACTTGCTATCTACTCTGAGTACATTTCTGTTGTTATCTTGTTTATCTTATCTTGTATGTATGTATGTATGTATGTATGTATGTATGTATGTATGTATGTATGTATGTATGTATGTATATATATATGTGTGTATATATGATGGATATCCAGTAAAGACAGTTAAACTTTCTAAATATTTTAGCACTTAATAGACTAATATATATTCAAGGCAAAATACATTTCACATCAGTTAACTTAAGCAGATACTGATGCTAATATATATTTATTTATTAGTGACTTGGATCACAAACACAAAAAGATTTGAAGTTATGGTTGTTCCCTGTGAGCACATATCTTTTTCTATATGTGGCTTGTTTCTAAAGTTAATCTTTACAGTTTACGATACTTTACAGTCAGCGATGCTTTACAGTTAGCAATACAATGGAAGGATTAGCACACAATAATTTGTTGTTGAGAAATACATAAACAATTTCAAGGCCACTGTCCAAGAACAAAGAGAAATAGAAGAAAAGAGTTATAACCAATGCCAGTGCCGAATGAATGAATGAATGAATGAATGAATGATCTTTATTTTTAATGGGTGGACCCGTTGTAAGCCCGTCTTACATTCTGCCATTCATCACTCAATCTTTCATTCTTCCCACACGCTCGATTTAATACACGTATACAAAATACATTAGGGAAAAAAACATAAAAAAGTGGAAAATTAAACTATTACATTCACAGTATAATTGAAGAAGTAATTAACCTAACAAAATAGCGCGCGCACATACGCACGCACACGCAGGCATATACATAAACAAAAATACATTTTCAGTATAGTTCTTCTAACATATATTCTTTAACATTCATTAAAATAATTTATAAGATCTAACAAGTTACTTTTAGAACTATGTTCTTTCAGAACATGATGGCTGGCGAGCCATAGTTTGAGAGACTACTGGTTATTCTATTGAGGCATATAGTTACAAGTAAATAATGAAAAGAAGGTTTGAGTTAAAGGATGACGTATTACTAATGTATTTTAAATAGTAGGGAAGGGTGCTGCAGAGTATGCAAGGCTTTTCTTGTGCAGATCAAGCCTGGGTTTAGGAAGAAGACAGTTTTTTGAAACGCTGGCTATGTTTAGTGTTACACGTAAACAGTGACCACAAGTAAGGCGGAGCATTGTGCGACAGAATTCTGTAAACAAACTTAACTTTGTTAAAAATAACTCTATATTTGAAGGATAGAATTTGTGTTATTTGTGCTGAACTGCAGTCTGTACTTGGTGTTTGTCACAAATCAGATTTAAAGCTCGTTTGTGAAGTGAGTGGAGCATTTTTGTGCTTGAGAAGGGGCATCCATCCAAGACTGTGGAGCAGTAATCTAAGTGTGTTTGTATGTGTGATATGTAGTATATCTTTCCTGTGTCTTTGTCGATAAAGTGTTTAATTTTGGCTAGTTGGTAAACTTTCTGTGCTATCTAGTTTATTACTTATGTACATGAGAATCCCAAGTTAAATGTTGATCAATGATGAGGCCTAGAGTTTTATGTTCATGAACGTTTTCTATTCTCGTAGTCCCAACACAAAGCTGTGGTGAAGTTTTTTGTTGCATTCTGTAGTTTCTGTCTTGTTGTGATGTGCTTGGATTTTGCTTTGTTGGTGTTTATCAGCATGGCATATCATTTTGTTTATATCATTTTGGGGCGTTTTTTGTAGGTTGTTGATGTCATAGTCACTATTGTAAACAGTACAGTCATCAGCAAAAATATCACACGAAGAGTGCTTTAAATGTAGTGGTAGATCGTTAACATAGACAGCAAAGAGAATAGGACCAAGAATGGAAGCTTGAGAAATACCAGTATCAACCACAGAAGAGCCAGATATTTTGTTTTTCTAAAGCAAACTACTTGTTTTCTACCTGGGAGAAAAAGATGTAATAAATTTTTTCGAGGGACAAAGAGAAATAGAAGGGAAAAGATATAACCAGGACCAGAGACAAAGAGAAATAGAAGAACAGAGTGACATAACCAGGGCTAGAGACCAGAGACAAAGAGAAATAGAACAACAAGGGCACATTACGACACGGGATATTATCCAGGGGCAAAGAGAAAAAGAAGAGAAGAGATATAACCAGGACCAGTGTCCCAGAGACAAAGAGAAATAGAACAAGGGTACATTACTACTCATATAACACGGGTCATTATCCAGGGGCAAAGAGAAATGGAATAACACAGTTATATAACAACCTTTTCGACTTAGAAAAAATCCTTACAGGATGAAGCTCCGATTCTTGCTTCCCCAAGAAAGCCTGGTTTGTAGAAAATGTCCCAGCCTTGACAGCTAACTCCCTCTCATCTTTGCTGATCATCTTCCAAGAGAGGACGATGTTTCTGATGTTAGATAGAAGATTATGATGTTGGTTAGAAGAAATGTCAGTCACGTCTCTAGCGCTTTGAACCCGGTGGACATCAAGACGACAAAAATAATCTTTTTTTTAACTCTTAGATACTTGTTTTCTTCCTCTGACTACTGATGCCTCGTCGACTTTCTTCGCTGAAAATACTCGTCTATATATCATTTCTATTGTCTGGTACTTCTGTTTGTGTCAACATATAAACGTATCAACCGCAAAGCGAAGTCAAGAAATAAACTGTCACTGATCAGCCAAATCCTTTTTTTTTTTTTTTTGAGATAAACGGGATGAATTTACTGAAATATTCACTGAAATTCTTGGATCTGAAAAGCTGGATAATGAAAATGTATGAAAAGAATTATATGAAAAGCTGAAAATATAGCGCAACTGAATAACTGACAATATAGTGAGAAGGCATATGAAGACATGATAATAGAGAAGATAAGTGGGAAGAAAGCGATCCAACAAACGATTTTTATTTTCAGAGGGTAAAGAACTGAATACGAATGCCCGTCTAACGTTCTGCCCTTCATCAAACAACTTTCGTTTAACTGACAGGCACAGAAAGGTCAACAGAAAATTTGAAAAAAAAAATCATGAACAGTTTAATGCAATAGTAGGATAAAAAGTCACCAAACTCAGCTGATGGAAAATATCACCTGCGGAGATGCATGATCGGTAGCAAGTGCTGGTAGGTCACATGATGATGATGAACCGACAAAAAGTCGGAGTAATTTTTTTCATGTAAAAAATCCATTCTCACTGACAGCAAGATTTTAAAATGGCTCAAGCTCTCACGATGTGGTGTACATGGTTCTTTCTCATTCTTGCCGCTGTCAATACACTACATATTGTTCTCAATGCGACCTTTTCACAGACCGTCACAAGCACACATATAGGAAAACATGCATGGACTTTCCTATCTGCCACTCTGTCTGTCTACGTGTCTGTTAGTCCACTCATCTTCTCCTTGTGTTTCTTTACGAAGGACAATAACCTATACCCGGTTTTGTGGAGGCAGTCCCGCTTTTATAAAAACAGGGACAAAAGTTCAAACATTTCAATGAAAATAATGCTCGGATGAAAACAAGATAGCCATCAGATTTTGCTGGAATCGATTTACTGGAAATGCAATGATTTCCGACTTCACTGGATCTGCAATTATTTACGATTTCACTGGATCTACAATGATTTCCGACTTCATTGGATTTGCACTGATATTCGACTACACTAGATCTGCAATGATTTCCCTGACTTCGACTTTAATGAGTTTGGAATGAATTCCGACTTCACTAGATCTGCAATGATTTCCTATTCTATGTAAACGTTATTTATAACTTTAAACACTTAACCGCCCCCTCCCCAAATTTAAAAAAAATAAAATCAGTAACATGCGTTGCTCCTGATGCGATTTCTGACAAGAATGCGTTTTCTTCTTTTTCAAGACTCTCAAAGACATTTACTTATAAAACGATAAAGATCTGCAGAATATTATGATAGATTGCATATAAAGTGGCTTATAAGACTGGGGAAGACATACCGAGAAGCAGGGCCAAAATATTGTATTTTATAATGAAAAAGTTGTCTCGTCGAACAGGAGCGCTACTTAGCGTACAGAAGCCAGGAAACGGATGCCGACTGTAATAATGAAGTCTGCAACAAATTGACAAATGCAGGAGAATTACGCGTTTTTGTACATCCTAGACGCTGAGATTTCGCATCAATCGATAGTCGATCATTCTCGCATACAGTTTTGCCAGACGAAGTTTTGTTTTTTTTTCAAGGACCCAAGAAAAATGAAAGGAAAGTCCAATCCATGTCCCACACGCCCTTTTATAAATCCTCTCACGAACCGGCATTTTTCTGTACCATTCACGAACCGGCATTCTTCCGTACCATTCACGAACCGGCATTCTTCCGTACCATTGTCTGACAAAGGGGAGTTAACCACGAGATCTTGTTCGGAAATTTGTCTCCGTGCCGGACTTGTGTTTCGCAAATTAGGTCCGCGGACGGACCTGGTTATTTCATTTCGCGTAGATTATCTACTTGTATCCCAGGAATGGCGTAACCGAAACAACGGATAAACGGTTTCCTTTGTCGCTGGCGATGAAAAGGTGGCTTTGTGGGGAGGTGGAAATTGGAGATTTATATCCGGTCATCGGACAAAAGCCCACTCGACTCTGGGCCCTTGTGGAGTATAACCTTCCATATGAATGTCACAACAGCATTTCCATATTATACTCTGTGTAGCTTCGAATAGCCAGTGATAGTGTGACATGAATCTGTGACTTTTCACTCACTGGAGAATCCTATGTTCACCGGTTTTCTTTGCACTTGAGATGAAAGAGATCGTTGTAGCGTGTTTTTTCATTTCAGAGTGAGCGGTAATTAAAGTTTTACTCAAGGCGGTTTGTAGTCTACCTTGTGAGAAAAGCTTCACCCAAAGGCACTTAGATGAGAAGAAATTGTTCTGAAATTTAATAACGGAAAGATCGAAAGTAGGAATGCATAGGTAATGTGACTATATACACCTGATTTATTGTAGAGAGCGCCGTGACAGGTAAAATAGAGGTGTTGGTACCACTGTTCTGTTAATTTTTGAGTGGCAAATAATAATTTAAAAACGTAAAAGCTGTATATAATTTATGATTTGTTTCTGTTGAACCGTATTATATTATTATTATTATTATTATGTCACTTTAGCTGTGCTTGTTATCATTTTTTTCTATATCTGTTATTTATTACCAGTTTCTATATTATTATTATTAGTATTATGTGCCGTGTTAGATAGCCTTGGCGATCTCCATCTTGTGCGGTCCTTGGTCTTTCCGATTAGTTCAGAAGCTTTCCTTTCCTGTGCCACTTGGTCAGTCAGTGATGTTTCTCCTTGTCCTCCTCTCTTCTTCTTTTTTTTCCCCCCAGTAATTTCTAAGTTCTCCAACTTGTGTTTCTCATGTCATGTCCAAGAAATTGTGAATGTCCTTTTCTTAACATTTTTAATGTTAACTAGTTTTCGTTGTTCTTAACTTCTTTGATGACCTCTTCTTTTGTTTTTCTATCGTTTCAGGGTCTTTGTTGCATCTTTCTCCTAAACCACGTCTCTGTTGCTTCCAATTTCTTCGTCATTTTTTTTTTCGTTGAATGTCCAAGTTTCGCAACCACTGAAGCAATATTGGCTGTACGCAGCAATGATGTATTATTTTCCTTACTTTTAGGGATATTTTCTTATTTGTTTCTACAGCTGTTCATTATTACCTGTTTCTATAGCTGTTATTTATTACCAGTTTCCGTAGTCGTTCTTTATCCACAGAACCTCAAACCCACCTTGTTTTAGAAAAAAAAATTGCAATTTCGTAATTGATTATACTTCTTTAAAACGCTGATATTTTCATCTCCCTTTGTTTCTCCCTTTTCTATGCATAAATTTGCACGTGGTCGTCTGTCATGGCGCTGGTTAATGTCCGGACGCGGAGCTAACATTGGGTGAAAGTTACACTGAAAAAACTTTGATATTAGAATATTCCAAGTTTTAAATGCAAAAAAAAACCCCAAGATTTTTCAGTGAATGCTTCCATAAGATCGCCATGTTTATTTTAGAATAATATGAGCGGTGTCAATTTCTTTCCTGAAATAGCTTCGTACTTGCTGTGGATTATTTCCCCTTAGAGAGTTAGTACACTGTATGTGAAACTTTTTACTGACGGAAAGTTTTAAAATTGAGATGTCGGGAGTTTTCGTGTGCCGCAAACAACCGTAAATAACCTGTCGATTCCCGTAAATAAGCACACGTTGTCAATACAGGTCGGGAAAAAAAAAACCTGTCTACTTCTGTGACAGAAAGTGCTCCTAGCGAAGCAAAAGTGTCTTCCCCCTTACAGGAAGTTTGAGTAAAACGGAACTTGTTGTCACATGATCTTGTCCCAGCGTTTTTTGCTCGTGTACAAGAACGATATGTTGCTGTCCAAATAACGGAAAATCAACTCATATACGACGCTGGAGATAAAAAGTAAGCGGATCTCAGCAGACCAAATACGAAATGAATAGATCTTTGAAATAGTACTTGTAACAATTATGTTTAATCCATATCATTGAATACTTCGAGAATGTTGTCATAATTAGTCAGAAGAAACGCAAGTTTAAAAAAAAAAAGATGAAAAATTTAATGAGCCCAAATATAAAAGAATGTTTATCTCGGGTAGGATAAATCTTGAACTCTTTCACCAGTGGGTTAATTTTCAAGCCAGAATAAACTTTGATGAAGAAATTTTGGTAGAAAGAAGGTGAAAGGAAGATGCTCCGTAGTTGTGAAATGTAGGTTGGGGATGGAATGTGCTACTTGTAATTTTGTTTACACCTTGCCTAAATATCTATTTAGAGCGTTGATTCGCAGAGGTGCGCAAGATTTACCAACACCTCTTGTGATGGTTTGGATTGTAAGAGTTGAATTATTATATTTTGGAAGCACGAAATAAGATACTGAATAGATAAGTGACAGCAGAAATCCAGGACTAATCTTCATAGATTAAGAAATGAAAGTAGTAAAAAAAAAAGACTGCGAAACTTACAGATTTTGGATACAAATGTAGATAAAAGATTCGTTATAAATATGTTAGTTTAAAGGAAATTAATTTTATTGCCAAACTGAAATAAAACTGTTCTTCATCCTGGACTTTAGATGGTTGGAAAAAAAAAACAACTTGCCATATTTCCACCACTCAGTGCATTGCTGGTAAGTCAGAAATGTCTAACGTGTCAAATGAACAACAATCTTCAGTGCTTTCAAGATGGAGGTCGGTTCTGTGTGCCGAGCTACTGAGCTTAGTGCTATGGCACAACTGTGAGCTCTGAACTTTGTATAGACAGCACTGATAGTTCTTAGCTATGTCTGTCCGGAAAATGGTGAACTGTGATGATCTTTGTTTGTTCTAGTTCGGCTTGGCGACTTAGTCATGGAGTACGTGTGCTGAGAGCGACGCTGACTAGTTTCGCATGTGGACTGTTGTACTTCCTAAAATGGCGTCCTCACTGCGTGACTCATCATCATGGACTGAAGCGAAGGACCATCGATGAACATTCTGTGCGATATTCACTGGAACGGGCGGTGGAGCGATTATAGGAGTATTCTCGTTCACGATGATACTGAGAACCTAATACAGAACAGAACAGAAGAACAGAACTGTCTACGAGTAGAGACACCTCCTCGAGTGTGAAAACTGAATAATTTATTTGGGCCTAGCACTTTTGAGGAGTCTAAACTCTAAAATACTTACTATATATAGCCGCTCAGAGAGGAAATGTAAAGAACAAACCAACAAACTTTATTTTCAAAGGGCGAAGAGTTTAAGCGCTCTCGCTTGTCAGACGTTCTGTCCGTTTATCTCTCATATTTCGTGCTGAGGCAATCATTCAACGTCTTTATCGTGTTGGCGCTACGAGCGTAGATGAATAGAACAACTTTTACATAGAGGAAGAATATGAATGTGTAAGCGAGACAGACAGACAGACAGACAGACAAACAGACAGACAGACAGACAGACAGACAGACAGACAGACAGATAGATAGATAGATAGATAGATAGATAGATAGATAGATAGATAGATAGATAGATAGATAGATAGATAGATAGATAGATAGACAAGAGAAAGACAGACAGACAGAAGGAAGAGAGATAGGCAAACAAGAAGAAGGAAGGAAAGAAGGAAAAGTAGGAAGGAAAGAAAAAAGAAAGAAAATCAGGGACAATGAGAAGAAACAAGCAGACAGACAGACAGAAAAAAAATAAGGAAATAAAACATGATCTAACAATTTTTTTTTAAACTACAAAAATTTGTCAAGAAAGCCAGCGAGTTGAGCATAATACTTGGATTAGAAATAACTTTCCGTGCTCTTTAAAATTCGCGTTTTTAAAATATAAAATACTTTTATAAAACTAGTCTAACTTAGCTATTTTTATGCGTGTACTAATATATGTCGCACCAAAATCTAATTGACTGAGTATGTGTCGTTTTGGTGTTATTATGTTATTTTTTTTTTCATTAACTAGCGCTTTTAAAAATTCCAGAATAATGAAGGCTAAGTATAATCATCTTTTACATAGAGGAAGAATATGAATGTGCATGAGAGAGAGAGAGAGAGAGAGAGAGAGAGAGAGAGAGAGAAGCAGACATACATACAGACAGGCAGACAGACAAGAGAAAGACACACAAGAATGAAGACAGACAGACAAGAGGGAGAGAGATAGTCATACAAGAATAATGAAGAAAGAAAGAAAGAAAGAAGGAAGGAAAGAAAAAAGAAAGAAAGAAAGAAAGATAGAAAGAAAGAAAGAAAAAAAGAAAGAAAGAAGTGCGCATTGGATTTTTAACAAATATTTCTTCGTCCATACGGCTTTTAAAAATATGCAGTTGATTACTATTATTATTATTATTATATTAAAAAAGAGATGCCCTTAATATCATATTAAGCTGTATCAGGGATATGAAACTGGTGGCCCGCGACGGGTTGTATTTGCTGAGGGAAATGCGGTTATTTTTAGACGCAGGTAATACATCCGGGAAAATGTCTGAAGGCGGCAACTGGAGGACCCGCTAGAAAAAAACAAGCCAAGGAAAGACACTGGTTTTTTTTTTAGAGCGTATGTGTGTGTGGGGGGGGGGGGAGTATATTCTGTTAGGTTTTGTTACTGTAATCCCAGATACAAGAATCATCCTTTAAGTTTAGCAGTGGCAAGGTGTGTAGGTAAAGTGCTGTCCACGAGATGTACACTTAAACTCGAAGTAGCCCGAGGTCTGAGTTTTTAACACACCTGGACTAATATGAATATTTACGAAGACGCATTGTGAATGTCTGAGAGTGTAAGCGATTCCTCTTTTGGCTAGGCTTTATACATTACAGAATAATACACTTTGTGAAGTGTAATAAAGTGTAGCATAACATGCTTTATAGCACACGTCTCATAAATCCGTCCAACCTCATCTTAGGGCAGTGATCGACTTAACAACCATTTTCTAATAATCCCAACCTCATCTTAGGGCAGTGATCGACTTAACAACCATTTTCTAATAATCCCAACCTCATCTTAGGGCAGTGATCGACTTAACAACCATTTTCTAATAACCCCAACCTCATCTTAGGGCAGTGATCGACTTAGCAACCATCTTCTTTCAATCCAGATGACGCCTTACGAGGCAAGAATAACTTCCCTCAACTTCTAACTGTCTATAACCAGCTTCTACATGTTGTCTATAACCAGCTTCTACATGTTGTCTATAACCAACTTCTACATGTTGTCTATAACCAGCTTCTACATGTTGTCTATAACCAGCTTCTACATGTTGCCTATTTTAATTTGTATAGGTCTGTCCTTGGACAGTCCATCTTCGTCTTTCTTTCACATGTTGATCTTTATGGCAGTTTCAGCAATGGTGGCTTTTTATTTATTTTTTTTTTTTTTGGTTTGCGGAGTCTATGACTTTTAGCGAGGTGATGAAGTATTTTAATATTCAGAATCCGAGTCTCTGTTTTGATTTGACCAGAAATGTGGAGCCAGCGCCTTGGAGGTTTTGTAAGAAGCATCTGAGAGGAGACACATTCACATATCTCGGCACCAGTATATACATAGAAGGTGGTACAGAAGCAGGCATTACATCAAGAACTGGGGAAGCTAGAGCATCCATCTGCGAGGCGAAGAGAATATCCCTAGCAACAAAACTGTTCAAAACAAACGTCAAGTCGGTCCTGTTGTATGGATCAGAAAAATAGACAGCATCAGCCAAAAGGACCAAGAGACAGCAGACATTTGAGACTACAGACATTTACTTAAAACCTACCTAAGGAAGATCTTTCAGAAATATTAGATGGCCAGGTTCTATCTTTAATGTAGAGCAATACAAAAAAAAAATGAACCAACGCAAAGTGAAAGAAATGATCATGAAAAGACGTTGCAGATGGATTGGACATACACTCGGAAAGCCTACCACAAACGTAACAAGACAAGGTCTCACCTGGAATGCCCAGGAAAAAGAGGAAACAGGAAAGACTAGAAACACCTGGAAAAGGAGTCTTGAAGCAGAGATTTTTTAAAAATAAATGGACTACACCTGGAGACAGATAGAAGAAACAGCCCAGGACAGAGATAAATGGAGAGCCCGTGTTGATGACCTATGTTCAGACAGGGGTACAGAAGGCGAGGAAGGAAGTATTCGATATCAAAGAGGTGGATCCCCAGCAGCAGAAGTGTTAAAAGGTTATGGTCAAGGCTAATCAGACAAGTCCATAATCGCTTCAATCTCCTCCTGTGAAGGAGGATCTTATCATAGTATACGTACTCCGTAGCACCGGTGAGAGCCCTGATGAACTGAAGGTGATGGCTGGGATTCGAACACACACCCAAAGTCCGAAATTGCCAGAGAGACCGTGTGCCTATCGATTCGATCAATTTTGCCTCTAGTAGAAATGTTCAGAAGCTAGAATCGAAAGCAATTTTATGTAGAGTCGGCGTCGACTGAATTGTAGCATTTATGAAGGAGTCGATGCTGGAATTGAAACTGCACTTCAGAAAAATAGAAGAATCGGAGTTGAAGATTTGGCGTATCGAATCTGCAGCCCTGGATTTATCACTCGACGTTGATTTAGGCAGAAGAAAGGAATCAAAAACCGAGTTTCTTGGAAAGACGAGGTCAAGACACGTGTGTTGTATCCCAGCAAAGGGCACGGCCTATTTTACTGTTGAGTTCCTTGACATGGACTATCGTCTCTCTTTATCTTGGACAATGGATGTGTATTCACAGTGGTGGATCTGTCTGATAAGCTGGCTGAAGTCTGAGAATTAGCTGTCAAGGGATCTACTAAAAGTTAGTGTGAAAACCCAGGTCCAGAAGTTGCTTCACCACGAAATTACAAGGGCATTTTTTTTTCAAGTGACAGTTCACTCATTCATGAAATGCCACACCGGTCTTCCTTTGATTATCCAGTCCACACATTCAGTCGTGTTTCTGTCTAGATCGTCTTGTTCTTGTTCTGTATTCCTAGAACTGAGAGTAAGGTGTTCTTTTCAACCGTTTCGGCCAGGGTGTTGCTATAGCACCGTGTCGAAAGGTAAGAGTGTCATGGTGGCTGTTTTTTTTTAGACACTGCGTGGAGCTAAAAAGGCAGTGGAGTGGAAGTGCTTCTTTAGCATACTACACCACTGAAGGGTAATCATGCGATCCCTGTCCCATTAGCCAGGTTGGGCCTGTTACTGGGGGTACCAACGGGGAGGCCGGACAAGATCTTAGCCAACAACGGTTTGCCAAACCTCATGCAAGCGGTCATATACTGGTCTCTACCCGCCACCTCAGTTTCTTAACTCCTTTATCTCTTTTTTTCTGAATTATTTGGTCAGTCTCCTCAGACATGTGTCCCTCGATCTTCTTTTGCCGCTATTTTCACTGTGTGTGGTATGTGTGGGAATTTGATAATAATTACACCGCGTGTATTTAGTATTTTTACACATTGCTGAACACTGCTTACAACAGAGAGGCCTACAGGAGAGCTGTTAGGGAGGCAAAGTTCCGCAACGGACATGCAAATGAATGACTGACTGACTGAACATGTGAATTAGATAGAGTTTGAATGTCAAGTTTTGTCGTATAAAATTGCTTTCTTGCGTTCTTTACGTATTTCTTACTATTTGTACTAAAATGAATGTTTTCCATGGAGTAGGAGTTGAATGTTGAAGGACAAAAAAAAAAAGAAAGTCAGGCAGGCCTACTTACACAATCCTTCCCACTTGAAAATAAACTGCATTCGTTTTCCTTCTTTTCCCTTGATTTTTTTCAGTGATTGTCCACTTCTTTAAATTTTGTCTTCTTATGAAATGTCCAAAAAAAAAAAAAAGTTCCGATTGTCTCTTCCTTAAAGTACATTTCTCTGTATGAGGATTCCATCATATGGTCCTGCACGCCAAGGTATTGTTGATCTTTCTAAAAGACCGGATCGGTTTGATTTCTCTGTATCAATTTCTAATTTCAGTCTCTCGCTCTGATAGTAAGCATTATTTTCGATACATGGTAATGATTGTTACAGCCTGTTAATATGTTACTTCAGTAAGTTCTTTATGTGATACCATAACCCTATGTTCAATAATCATTTTATGAAACGTGACATCATATTTCATATATCCGAGAACGTGACATCGTTTTCCTTATAAACCTTATAGAACGTGACATCGTTTTCCTTATAAACCTTGTAGAACGTGACATCGTTTTCCTTATAAACCTTGTAGAACGTGACATCGTTTTCCTTATAAACCTTGTAGAACGTGACATCGTTTTTCTTGTGAACCTTGTAGAACGTGACATCGTTTTTCCTTAAAATTAGCCTCATAGAACGTGGCATCGCATTTCTGTTAGACCTCATAGAACGTGTCGTCATTATTTCTGACAAACCTCCGGCGACTTGATACCATATTTCTGTGTTCTGTGCATCACGCCCGTGTTTCATGAACTCAAGGGTCAGACCACGTGACTCCACACTGTTGTCACGTGACTCCACGCTGTTGTCACGTGACGTGTTCAGCAAAACTTTGGGCGCGAGCACCAGGATATTAATGCGCTCAGCCATGTTCCAGATTGGCTCCCTCAGCGACATAGAGGACAGCTATGACGGCTCGGACGACCACAACGTCCCGTTCTACAGTTCTTGTCTAAACGGGCCCTATTTTGGAAACGGGACCCAGTTCTTGATGGGAAGAACGTTTGCAAAGGTGAATTATGTTTGGACAGTGTTTATATGTTTCTTGAGACATAACAGAAAGATTGGAATTTTAATTACTATTTATATCGGCATCATTATTTATTGATGGTGTAACTTTTAAAGAAGGACAGGGAAGTGGAGAAGTCCCCAAACATGGCAAAATTATTAAATAGTAAAAAAAAAAAAAACAGTGACCATTTTAAAAAAATAGAACATGCTCCGACTGGTAGTCATAATAGTGAAGACATAAGATGATGTCTTCTGTTATTTTGAAAAGGGCACTCTAAAAGGTAAATGGAAAAACGAAACAGACTAGAGGGGCAACAAGATTAATCCCAGTGTATGGAGATTTGTCCCAACCTGTGTTTGTAGTAGCAGAAGTAGTAATAATTGCCAAGTATTGATAGTAGTAGTAGTAGTAGTAGTAGTAGTAGTAGTAGTAGTAGTAGTAGTAGTAGTAGTAGTAGTAGTAGTAGTAGTAGTAGCAGCAGCAGCAACAGTAGTAGTAGTAGTAGTAGCAGCAACAGTAGTAGTAGTAGTAGTAGTAGTAGTAGTAGTAGTAGTAGTATTAGTAGTTTTGGCAATATTAATTGCACATGAGTAATACTGGCTACCAGACCTGCGGGGTGGTTATGCACTAGAATCTCGTGGTTATAGTCGATGGTTCGGCTCTAACCGGAGCAGTGAAAGTCGTTCTCCATAGAATTGAAGAAAGAATGGCAGTCTTGGATGAAACTGAGCATATCACTCTCAGATGCGCCGACAGGAAAGCTAAAATGTAGCCACTGATTGATTGATTGATTGATCTTTATTTCAAAAGGGTTAAGAATTGGGCACGCAGGCCCGTCTGACATTCTGCCCTTTATCATACATCTTTCACTCTATTCCAGACATTCTACAAATATGCTGTTCATATAACAAACATAACTAACATTGAAGCTGAGAGACATAAAATAAAATATAACATTTACGTTTCGCTCTTAAACACAAGCTGTAACTGCACATCAGAAGGGGCATGTGGACAGCATAGCGTCTTTTCTTTGCCAGCTCAAGACGGAGCGGGCAATGTTTTCTACAGCTGCGTGATTTGGACTCCTCTGGCCCCTGATTCGAACTAGAGACCTGGCCAGGACACATACGGACAGTAGCCACTTCGACGCTCTGGGGCCCTTGTTTGGTGTCTGTGACTTTCATGTTTGGGTGCCTGGTTGAAACACCTTGCCGGTCCATCTTCTCTGTTTTTGCATGGGTCTTGGAACGGTTGCCTTGAGCTACATGGCCATCTCGCTGATGATGTATTGTGTCTTCATGCGTATATGACGTTCTTTGGAGCACTCCTGTACAACAGTTTTTTTTTCTTACTTTTAGACTTTCATTTTACTACGGAATGAATAAAGCGGAAATTATCTTCTCTCGTTTTTTTAAACTGTTTCTTTTTCTAGCTCAGTGTCTAGCAAAATACACTCCTCCTCCTCTTCCTCCTAATCATCCTCATCCTCCTACTATTCTTCTTCTTCTTCTCCTCTTCTTCTTCTTCTAATTCTCCTCCTCCTCTTCTTCCTCTCCTCCTCCTCCTTCTTCTTCTTCTTCTTCTCCTCCTCCTCTTTATTCTTCTTCTTCTTCTCATCTTCTCCTTTTTCTTAATTCTCCTCCTCCTCCCCCTTCTTCTCATCCTCATTCTCCTTCTTCTCCTACTCCTCTTTTTCTTCTTATTCTTCTCCTCTTCCTTCTCCTTCTACTTTCTTCTTTTCTTCTTCTTCTTCTTCTTCTTCTTTTTCTTATTTTCCTCCTCCTCTCCCTTCTTCTCCTCCTCTTTCTCCTTCTTTTCTTCTTTTTTTCTTCTTCTTCTTCGTCTTCTTCCCTCCTCACCCCTCTACTTGGTGATCTGCTTTAATTCATCCCTTTCATCTCTACATCTACACATCTGATCTTCCTTTATATAGATTTAGCTTCAGTAAACGCATCTACAACGGTGAGAAGCTACCCCCTGATAGAAGTCCAGGACATAAGTATGAAACACAAGTGGTCCTTAAGTTAAAAATTTTGAGAAGCGCTGAAAGTGAAACAAGTAATGGAATCTACATGAAGGCTTCCTACATGTGCACACCTCCATAAGGGAAGCCGATTTGTTTTCCTTGGTATGCGTGTCAAATTCACAGTAAATCGAGAACATCCACTTGCCGTGTGAAAGACAAGATGAAGCCATTGTTTACCTGTTCTTGCTTTCTTGTCAGTGATAGACAGGGATACAAAAAAGAAGGGCAGGTGATTAGATAAAATATTGACATTTAGGCTTAAATACTGATGCATGCACGATTATATGTTTACAGGGTAATTAAGGTGTAGATTATGAAGTGAGTGAGTGAGTGAGTGAGTGAGTGAGTGAGGAAGGGAGCGAGGGAGTGAATGAGTGATTGGGTGAGTGAGTGAGTATATGTGTAGGTGAGTGTGTGTGTGAGTGTGTGGGTGAGCGAATGAGGGAGGGAGAGAGGAAGGGAGGGAGGGAGTGACTGAGTGAGTGTAAATGTGTGGTTAGAGTGTGTGTGTGGTGGGCGAGAGGGCGAGCGAGCGAGTGAGTGAGTGAGTGAGTGAAGGAGGAAGGGAGGGAGGGAGAGAGCAAGCGAGTGAGTGAATCAGTGGGTGGGTAAGTGTGTGTGAATGTGTGGGTGAGTGTGTGAATGTGTGGGTGAGTGTGTGTGTGTGTGGGTGAGCGAGAGAGAGAGCGAGCGAGTGAGTGAGTGAAGGAGGAAGGGAGGGAGGGAGAGAGCAAGCGAGTGAGTGAATCAGTGGGTGGGTGAGTGTGTGTGAATGTGTGGGTGAGTGTGTGTGTGTGGGAGTGAGCGAGAGAGAGAGAGAGGGCGAGCGAGTGAGTGAGTGAGTGAGGGAGGAAGGGAGGGAGGGAGAGAGCAAGCGAGTGAGTGAATCAGTGGGTGGGTGAGTGTGTGTGAATGTGTGGGTGAGTGTGTGAATGTGTGGGTGAGTGTGTGTGTGTGTAGGTGAGCGAGAGAGAGAGCGAGTGAGTGAGTGAGTGAGTGAGTGACAGTCATAGATTGCATGGTAGTGGGCTGGCTGTTACTTCACATTTTGTTAATGTATCTTCTCATTTAATATGTAAGAAAATACAAAGCATTCGTTTAAATTTTCACTTTTTAATCATTTAGGTTGCTTTGTTTTTGTGGGTTTTTTGTTTAAAATCCGTTTGCCAAGTGCTGCTTGTCATGTTCTGAAGTTCAATTCTCGTTTCTGGCAAGCAACTCTCCACCCTCGATAGTTCATCTAATGTAAATGTGCGAGCACTGAAACTCTGTGCCTGTTATTACTTTTTGAGAAACATTTAACCTTTGTTTACCAAATAAACGTGTAACTATGAATGTGTACTGGAATAAGATAGAATGTAATAGGAAAGTAAGCTGAATTAAACTGAAATGAAAAGTAATAAAAGGTATAAGAAAAAAAACGGTAAAAAAATCTGTAGACATTTAAAGAGATGACAGAAGGTTGAGAAGATGGCAGAAGATGGCAAAAGCTAGAGAAGATGACATAAGATGACAGAAGCTAGAGAAGATGACAGAAGCTAGAGAAAATGACAGAAGCTATAGAAGATGACAGAATATGACAAAAGCTACAAGAGATGACAGAAGATGACAAAAGCTAGAGAAGATGACAGAAGATAATAGAAAGGATAAGTTTGATGAAAGCCCTGGTAAAACTTATACTAAAAGAGCAGAAACAGAGCAAGGTATATGATGCAGTGAAGATGTGGCTGCTAAGAAGAATGATGAGAATACCATGGACAAAAAAGGAGAAAAAAAACGAAGAGGTTCTAAATGAGGTGGGGAAAAAAAAGAGAGAGAAATTATGGCAAAATTCACAACATGAAAGTGCAGATTTGCAGAACATGTTCTGAGAACAGACAAACTGGAACATCTAGTGACAACGGTAAAAAAAAAATGGAGAGACAGAGGGACAGAGGAAGACAGAGAAACAAGATAGCCGAGGGATTAAAAGAGCGGCATTGAGCACAGTCCAGTACACATATTATAGAGAAAGCAAAAGATAGATGGTTGTAGAAATCGATGACGACCAACGCCTGATTAGAATGGACCAGGGAGAGAGAAAGAGAGAGAGAGAGAGCGACAGAGAGAGAGAGAGAGAGAAGAAGAAGAAGAAGAGAGAGAGAGAAGAAGAAGAAGAAGAGAGAGAGAGTATGGTGCAGTTTTAAAATGAAAAGAAATAATGGGATAATAAGAACAATAGTTATGAACCAACAGGAACCCAATATTTCGGCAAAAATATCTTTATCAAGGACAAAAAAAGGGGGGGGGATAGAGAGAAAGGAAACTGATCTGAACAGAAATACCAGTGACTGCACAAGATGAATAAGCTTGAATGACAGCTCATGTGGTAAGAACCCTTCCAGAAACCACGACCTTCTTTTCTCCAAAGTTCCGATGAACATTATCGCAGTGATTTAGAAAAGTCAGATGAATAAAGAGAAGATCGGAAATGTTGCTTTTCGCTTAAAATACGCATATAAAAAAATACGCCACAGACGTTCGGAAACTAAATAGTACCATAAAATGGTTCAGAGACAGGTTACAAAACACTGTAAATTAAAAGGTAATCAACTTTTTTTTTTTGATACATCATGACAAAACTGCAGTTATGGGGAAACAATATTCAAAGGAAAAATACATCAAGGGGAATCAGGAGAGGCACAACCGTGTCCAGACATGCAGACCGTTTGACTAGGGAAAAAAAAATAAAGCAAAATTTTACATACAAAATGGCGGCACCCAAATAACGGAAGCTTGGTTCGTCAGCGTGTACCAATATGGCAGATGATGATGACGAACATGGCTGCGATACTGAGGAAAATAGCTCAGATGAAATATTAAATGGTAAGAATGCAAAGAACTTTCTTCTTCTCCTTCTTCTTTCTTTTTTCATCATCATCATCATCATCATCATCTTCGTCTTCTTCTTCTTCTCCTCCTCCTCATTCTCCTCCTCCTCATCATCATCATCGTCTTCTTCATCATCATCATCATAATCGTCATCATCATCATCATCATCATCATCTTCGTCTTCTTCTTCTTCTCCTCCTCCTCATCATCATCATCGTCTTCTTCATCATCATCATCATCATCATCATCATCGTCGTCTTCTTCATCATCATCGTCTTCTTCTTCATCATCATCATCATCATCATCATCATCATCATCATCTTCTTCTTCAGTCACCCTGGAACTGCCAGCCCCTGTTCTTTGCAGCCGATGTGCAACTTCGTGTCGGATTGGGAGCGGGTCATGGCAGCTGTTTTTTTTTCCTCCAGTCCCTGAGTAGAACTAAACAGCAGTGGGTGTACAAAACTTTGGCGGGTTCCAGGACAATGGAGAATATGGCGATCCCTACCCCATTACCCAGGCTAGGCCTGTTATTGGGGGATACCAACGGAGGTGTAGGACAGGGTCTTGATCAGCTATGGTTCACCAACCCTGACGCTAGCATGTCAGCTAATGCGTCACCGGTAGGCAAGTCGAACAGCGTCCTCACCATCAAATAATTTTATATAAAAATTGTGCAATTAAAACATATAAAACTCATAAACATAGTCTACAGTGATATCAGAACGGTATCAGAACACGGTTTTGTTATGACATCACAAACTTCAAGTGCACTATAATAGACGACGTTGATTGTAACTCTCTCGGATAACTGTTAGAAAACTCTGTTGAGGCTATTGATTTTGCACCTGTTTTGTTATTATTTCTCTCGTTTCAAGTAATTGCTCTGAGGATTAGTGAAGCTGACGTCGAATCGATCACTGTAAAACGCAATCTTTGAGCCAGTAGTGCTCTATTGGAATCAGTTGTCGATTTGATGTTGGTAACATTGTATGCTCATACACACAGCAGTACAGGTTATGTAGCAGGGCGGGACATTCGTAAGTATTTATATGCGAGGAAAATGAAAGTTTATTAGCTTTAATGTGCGCAGGTAGCCAATCATTTCAAACCTTCCAACCAATCAGTTTTCGTCTTGTTATCGTGGTACACACTTTTCCTACGGCTGTGAAGTCAAATCTGATTGGTTGGAAGGCCTTACTTGATTAGCCAACTGCATTCGCTCTTTAAATTAGTTTTAGTTTTCTCGCATAATTAACTGCTATGTACCGTTTTACTGTAAATTTATAGTAATCCAGTATATATTTAAACCTTACGATAATGTAGTTATTAAAATCTTACAGTTCTTCCATTTTTTCTTTCCTAACACAGTTAACAGATGAAGAACGAGTATTTCTGAACGCTGCTTATCTTGGTGATGTAGGAATCGTGCGACAGTCTCTCGAGGACTCCGTCGAGAGCTCTCTCAACGTCAACTGCGTGGACTACATGGGGAGAAACGCTCTTCACCTGGCCATAGACTCAGAGAAGTTGGATGTCATCGAAATCCTGCTGGACAACCTCAGCTTCAACTGCATAGAGGAGGCTCTGCTGCACGCCATTTCCAAGGGCGCCACGAAGATTGTCAAGATCATAATCGAGCACCCCAACTTCATGGCCGGAGAGGACAAGTTGAGAAGGATGGGCGGTGGCGACGCGTTCTTTAGGCTGGAGGAGAAGAGCCAGTTCCCCCCAGATATCACGCCCCTGATTCTGGCCGCCCACTACAACAACCACGAGATCATCCAGATGTTTCTGTCTCGGAACCACACCATCGAAAAGCCACACCCTATCTCTTGCAAGTGCCAGGACTGTGTGACAAAGCAGAACTATGACTCTTTGAAAAGGTCGAGGTCGAGGTTAAATGCGTACCGGGCTCTGGCAAGTCCGGCGTACATGGCCTTGTCCAGCCCTGACCCTATCATGACGACCTTTGAACTCAGGCAAGAGATGATGAAACTTGCGGAAGTGGAGAAAGAGTTCAAGGTCAGTATTTTGTCATTATCTATCTATCTATCTATCTATCTATCTATCTATCTATCTATCTATCTATCTGTCTGTCTGTCTGTCTGTCTTTCTGTCTGTCTGTTTTTATGCCCGTATATCTATCATTTGTCGGCTTGTCTGTCTGCTGCCTATCTGTTTATTTGTCCCCATACTCATTTATACCCTCATATATATAATATGTGTAATATAACCTTATATATGAAATATGAACTTGTATATGTAAATGTTATATTATTTCACCTAATCTAACACACACAATCCCTGTAATGGGTAAGAAAACAACAAAGGACGTGAATGGTAAAAAATGAAGAAAACTATAACATTTACACTATTATTTACCCTTCGCACTTGAACTCTTCCCTTCATCCTTCTCTTCTTTTCCTCATCATCATCACTATCATCATTATGATCCTTAACATAAAAACAGTTTTATGATTCATACCATAAAAACATATTTTTGATACATTTGTTGTTATATAATTAATATAGCATTGCATTTCTTTTTTTTCACCGCTCTCACACTCTCTCTCTCTCTCTCTCTCTGTCTGTCATATGCGCATTCACAACAGTGGATTCATACATTCCTGTGTGAGATAATGTGTGAGGTTACAATCACATCCCAATCATGCGCCCTAAGAAAGATATCTTTTGTATCGCAACGATTGTCCCCCTTGTTTCGGTTATTTTTAACACAAACGTCACATCCGGGGAACGCCACTTTCCTAGTAGAGAGACATGTTTGTTGTATGTGGATGTGCTGGCTAAAGGATCTCTGTGAGCTATGATAAAAAAAAAACCAGTGAAATGTGGTCAAATGTGAAATGTCCACAATTTGATAAAAATGGCCGCCCTGATTGGCTTGGTGGTCTATGCGCCTTGTCTCTCGTGATGAGGGGCGGGGCGGGGTCTGGCCAGAGACGTCCCGGTCATTCCCCAGATGTGGAAATGGGTCCTTGTCTCTGCCGTGCTGGAGGAAGAAAAGCGGTATCACACAAATGCTAACCACAACATCCTGTTGTGTCAGAGAAATCTATGCACACTGACGTCAAATCCTTAAGTCAAGAAAAAACATGCACACTGACACCAAATCCTTCAGTCAAGAAAAAACATGAACACTGACATCAAATGCTTAAGTCAAGAAAAAACATGAACACTGACACCAAATCCTTAAGTCAAGAAAAACCATGAACACTGACATCAAATCCTTAAGTTAAGAAAAATCATGAACACTGACACAAATCCTTCAGTCAAGGCAAAACCATGAACACTGACATCAAATCCTTAAGTTAAGAAAAATCATGAACACTGACACCAAATCCTTAAGTCAAGGCAAAACCATGAACACTGACATCAAATCCTTAAGTCAAGAAAAACGATGAACACTGACATCAAATCCTTAAGTTAAGAAAAACCATGAACACTGACATCAAATCCTTAAGTCAAGAAAAACGATGAACACTGACATCAAATCTTTAAGTCAAGAAAAACGATGAACACTGACATCAAATCCTTCAGTCAAGAAAAACGATGAACACTGACATCAAATCCTTCAGTCAAGAAAAACGATGAACACTGACATCAAATCCTTCAGTCAAGAAAAACGATGAACACTGACATCAAATCCTTCAGTCAAGAAAAACGATGAACACTGACATCAAATCTTTAAGTCAATAAAAACGATGAACACTGACATCAAATCTTTCAGTCAATAAAAACGATGAACACTGACATCAAATCTTTAAGTCAAGAAAAACCATGGGCACTGACACTAAATCCTTAAGTCAAGGAAAATCATGAACACTAACACCAAATCCTTAAGTACATCTTCGATATGACAGAGTTATGTTTGTATACACAGTCGATGCAACAGAGCTATATTGTGTGGTTTAGAAGTAAATATGATATGAGCATGCTCATTAGCATGTGAGACTTGGACTTCTCCCATTAATAAAAATAGAACATAATGAAACAAAGAGAAAAGGCTAATTTACTGACTGAACCTTATTGCACAGTGTTAAGAATTTGGCCACGTAAGGTCACCTAATATTCTGCCCTTTATCATACAACTTTCTCTCTATACTATACATTGTATATGTGATAGTATAAACATGCTGTGCATATAACCAACAGTGTTACGACTGAAATAATTAAATTAGACTTAGACGATACAGTCAGTCAGTCATTTACATATCCCTTGCGGAACTTTGCCTCCCTAACAGCACTCCTGTAGGCCTCTTGGTTGTAAGCAAAATGCCTTGCTGTTGATGCATCCATTTGCAGATCATCAACGATGTCTTGCAACCATCTTCGCCTTGGTCTTCCTCTCTTTCTGTTTCCTATTAAGTATCCTTCCAAGACGGTCTTCTCTAAATTATCATGACGTTTAACGTTTCCAAAATATTTAAGTTTTCTTTGTTTAATCATCTTCACTAGCCAGCCTTCTTCAATATTAACTACTTGTAGTATGGATATATTTGTTCTTTTTTGTGTCATGATATTTAAAGAACTCTTCTGTAGTATTTACATTCAAAGGCATTTATGTGTTTCTCAGCTGTTTGTTAAGTGTCCAAGTCTCACAGGCATATGTTACAATGGGAAAGATATATGCCCTTAAAAATCTTATTTTTGTATTTCAGTCAGTTCCTCTCCACAGCTTCTTTAGTTGTTTTACTTTTTGAAGACCGATAGATGTCCTCCTTTTAATTTCCCTCATTGTATCTCCATTATTAGTTAGTTATGATCCAAGGTACTAAAAACTCTCCACTTCTTCCAATTTTTCCTCGTTGATACATATTTCAGTTGCCTTATTTGTTTTGTCAGCTGTCATCAATTTAGTTTTCTTCGCAATAAGATAGAGGTTTTGCTCTTCACTACTCTTACAGACTGACATAATTAGTTTTCCTTTCCTTTTTGTGTTATGGACGGTAATAATTAGTGTGAAAATTAGAACATCTGTGATTAAAAAAAAATAATATTCAAGAACAAATGGGCAAAGAACACACTGGCCTCACACAAACAAAAAATGACAACTACCAACTCAGCAGAGAGGAGCAAATGATCATTCCTCTCAAGAAGGAGACCAGCGCCTCCCCGAGGGAAGGAGAAAGGATTAGGTTCAAGCCAAGGGAGGGATTTCTTTTCATAGTAAAAGAATATATAACGATGAAAGTCTTCTCTGTGTGATGATTTTAATATATAGGAGAGAATATTTTTTGGTTGGGGGAGGGGGGCAGCTTGTACTGAAAAGGAAGAACCGGGGCATCGGATGTTGAGAACCACTGCATTAGTGAGAGGGCGTGGTCACTGACACCATATAAACCTCTGTGGCACACGACGCAGAGCCACAGTTCTTATCGCCCGTTGTTTACCCCTTGTTTAACGTAACTGCGCAGTTGGTATAGTATCTCTGAAACCAGCGGTCGAGGCGTTGTATACACTCATTACTCGCACGCTGAAAAGCGATCATTGTTCTGGCAATCATCCACGACCACATTCAGAAAAGTCACGAAATAAATGAGGCTGAAAATGAACAATTTGAACAGAGTATATCAAGTTACATTTTATGAACAATTTTGCCAAACTACACCTGTAAACTCTTTCTTTTTAACGGTCCAAATATTCTAGTCACGAGACGCCATCTTGGAGTTACGATCTATGAAAAAATTGCCGGATTACTGAAGTTGTCACTGTAGTGGTCGTTGACTGCAATTTTGCGACATATCTTTATCGTCGCTCCTTCACATTTCGTCGACGTGGAAAGAACACGCGGATGGTGGTCGCTACATTTATGAAGGCCAAGTCTGTGAAATGAAAGGAAAATGGTTTCGATATTAGTTTCCACATGTTCGGAACTCTTACCAGAAAGAAATGTGACAAGTTGTTGTTAAGGACGAGATTGACAAAACCTCGCTGTCCTCCTTGTGTTATGGTGATCTTTTTTTTTTCGTATATTCCATTCATAATGTGTTGCCTTCTGTTGTTCCAGGTATAATGTGTTGTCTTGTGTATTACTAATTTTGTTCAAATTACACTGTGCTGCCTTGTGTAATACTAATTTTGTCGTTTTTTTCCAATCACAGTGTGTTGTCTTGTGCAATACTAATTTTGTCTTTTATTCCAATCATAGTGTGTTGTCTTGTGCAATACTAATTTTGTCTTTTATTCCAATTATAGTGTGTTGCTTTGTGTAATACTAATTTTTCGTTTGTTCAGTTCATAATGTGTTGCTTTGTGTAATACTAATTTTGTCGTTTGTTCTAATCATAGTTTATCGCTCTTGTCTAAAACTGATATGTTTAATGACCTTATCTGAAACAAATACACACACACACAGAGTGAGAGAAACAGAGAGAGAGAGAGAGAGCCACACTTCTTCACTTGAAGTTTTCACTCCCTCATGGTTAAATTATTGATATTGTTTAACATTATCAACTCCACATTTTTTTTAAAAAACTGAAAAAAAGGGAAAATATTGTGCAACTTCGTGATATTAAAACGTCTGGTAAATTTCCTGTCTAACTAACTTCAGGCATGTCTCTGAACTTGACTTTTTTCTTGCCTGCCAAGCTCAAGCTTACAAGTGTATTTTTGACATTTTGTCCAAATAGGGTTGACCTCGCATATAGCTCTTTTTGTCCCCTAGGTTCGTCTTTCGTTTGTTTCTTTGTTTGTTTGTTTGTTTGTTCATTTGCTTATTTGTTGGTTTGTTTATGTGTTGATTCATTTATTTGTTTGTTTTCTGTGTTATTGTTTGTTTGGTTTTATTTACTTATTTATTTGCACGTTTGTTTATTTGTTTGAATGAATTGCTGACAGGTCACAGTAGTAACATTTTAAATTGAATATTCATTTTAGTTGGATGTTTCTTATCTCTCTCTCTCTCTCTCTCTCTCTCTCTCTCTCTCTCTCTCTGAACTATAAGTGCCCAGGGCACGTGGGGGTTCTGCAAGGGTTTTCCACAAATGCCTGTCTTTTGCCTTTTTTTCTGCTCTTGCCCAGGTGAGCCCTCTATTGCTCAACATCTTTTCTGTTGTTCTTCTCCATGTCTCTTTTGGTCTACCCTTACTTCTGTTCCCCTGTGGTGTCCATCTTAGTGCTGTTTTTGGTAGTGAGTTATCAGTCATTCGGAGCACATGTCCCAACCATCGCCAACGTCTTTCCTCAATAACTGCTGTCAGTGGCTTCATCTGCATTTCTGCCAACAAGATGTTATTTCGTATGGTGTTTGGCCAAAATATTCTTCTAATTCTTCGTAAACATTTAGTCTGGAAAGAATTCAACTTGTTTTCTATGGTTTTGGTGATTTTCCAGCATTCACTTCCATAGAGTAGTACACTTAGAACATTACTCTTAAATATTCTGATTTTCGTTTTCATGCTTAGTTTTTTTTTTAGATTTCCATAAAGTCTGCAGCATTGCTAAAAACTGGTTTGCTCTAGTGAGTCTGCTGTTGATGTCCTCTGTGCTGTCTCCATTTTCTACTACTTTATTGCCAGATTTTTGAACTCCTCCACTAAAATGCTACCTACTCTGAGTACAGCTTTTTATCTATTCTATGATAATTTTGGCTGTGTGAACTTGCAATATTTTCTCTCTCCTTTTCTCTTCCTGTCTCTCTTTCCTTCTCTCTACCTGTCTGTCCTTCCCTCCCTCTCTCTTCATTCCTTCCTCTCTCTCCCTCCATCGCTCCCTCACATCTTATCTTATATCCTTCCAATTCCGTTAAACTTCGCATAGGACCCACATGGTATTTCGCCAAGTCTGGTGAAGAACGAAAATTTGAAAAATTATTTTGTAATAAGACAGCCTCCAGAATTATAGACATAGCACGTGGACGCGATGCAGAGAAAAAGCCGTAATAGAACTACTACGAGTCGGACCTAGTACTCCAGAAAGACTACCCATCAGAGGACAGTGCACTTCCCCGCTGAACATCGCAGCGCTCCGCTTTTCTGATGTATAATTTCTAACCAGATAGGGAATGTGCCGAATTTATAGTGACGCGGCTTATAGTTTCACTTCCTGCAGGTGTAAAATTGGGTACTATGCACATTATGTTGAGGAAAACTGTGGAGAAAGGAGAATATCTCCCTTCCCGTCAAAATGTTATTGATTATATACAAGACGCAGAGGTCAGAGGTTGCGTGGGAAAAAAATTGGATGTCATACACGTCTCAGTTCTATGAATATAGATCTTTCCCTGCGTGCACAACGGAGGAATAGAACAAAATAAATTCCCAAATGCTTTCATTAGCAAAATTGTCTAGCAAGTGCTTATAAATGCTTCATCATCATCATCATGTGCGGTGTTGATAAGTGTCTGCGGTCATGCTTTTTTTTTACGTCTCCATTCTTGATTTTTGCCATAAGCTCAACTGGAGACTTTGTATTTGTGCCATGTGGTTAGACTGCCCAAGAGCTGGTTATTAGTAGAAAATGTGTTTCTAACATTCTGAAATAGAGAACTGGCTTTCCTGAGACTAACGTTGCCGTTCTGTCTCTCTGGATGTGTGGGCAGGATGATCTGTGCAGACGACGCGGCGTGTAGGGATGTTACCAGACAGGATACTCGCATGCAGCACTGATACAGAACACGACTCCTCAGTTCACTAGTAAATCCTCTTATTTCTCCTTATTACCGAACACAACATTCATATGAACATGCTGCCACTACCTCCCTCATATTCTCCAAACTGGGCCTAGAGAACTCACAAAGCAAATAAAGTAGGAAAAAAAAGTAGGAACAGCTTTATTAGTTAACGACTACAAAGTTGCGACGTTTCGGCGTGAGCCTTAATCATACAAACACAAACAGGATACGTCACAACTTTGTAGGCGTTGAGTAATAACGCTGTTCCTACCGTTTTTTCCTAGTTCATACATTTTGGTATCACAGCTTTAATGCAGTGGCTTCGCGTATAGTTGTATACTTATACACTAATTATTGTGTGTGTCACAAAGCAAATAATCGTGCCCACCTCCAATAGACTCTTAAATCTATAATGTCTGTGATGATGGCCTTCCACTTCTACAAACGGACTGAAAACATGCAGCCAATGTTCTCTTCCACTTACCCCCTATGTCGCTTTGTGGAACTGAGCCATACACCTCCGTCTACCTTTTATTACTAGAACCAGTTTTCCTGTAGTCGTTATCTCTTGTATCTTCTCTTCGATACGTCCTGTCTTGGACTACCTGTCGCCATCTTTATTTCCACAAATCTTGTTGCATAACCCCCCCCTCTCTCTCTCTCTTTACGTACAGCCCCCCCCCCCCGGCCGATTGAGCTCTACGTTGGTCAGTTGTGCTTTACTCACCAACCTTCAGCATTTGATACTGCTAGCTTTCTCCAGAAATTTGATGTAACTAGCTTTCTACAGAAATTTGATGTCACTAGCTTTCTTCAGAAATTTGATGTCACTAGCTTCCTCCAGAAGTTTGATGTCACTATCTTTCTCCAGAAATTTGATGTCACTAGCTTTCTACAGAAATTTGATGTCACTAGCTTTCTTCAGAAATTTGATGTCACTAGCTTTCTCCAGAAGTTTGATGTCACTAGCTTTCTCCAGAAATTTGATGTAATTAGCTTTCTCCAGAAATTTGATGTAATTAGCTTTCTCCAGAAATTTGAAGTAACTAGGTTTCTCCAGAAATTTGATGTAATTAGCTTTCTCCAGAAATTTGAAGTAACTAGGTTTCTCCAGAAATTTGATGTCACTAGCTTTCTCGAGAAATTTGATGTCACTAGCTTTCTCCAGAAGTTTGATGATAAATATCATACTTCGCAGGGCTAACCGCAGTCTGAACAACAGTTAGTAATTAAAAAGAATTACTAATGGCCGTCCTGCCTTCTCTCTCCCTCTTTCTTTCTTTCTCTCTCTCTCTCTCTTTCTCTTTATGTCTGCTAGACGATGACGTCATACTTCTCATCATTCGCTCTCGCTCACTCGGCTCCTCCGTTCTTGCCCCCTTACAGGTGAAGATATCGAGGCACATCATCGTGCATGATTGAGGGAAGGGGGAGATTGTGGGGGCGGTGGTGGGGGTGGGGGGGGGTGCTATGCTATGGCGGTTGTTTTCATCAGACCCCGATAGAAGCTAAAAAAAAGAGTAGGGATGTGCAATGATTTCTTAGCAGACTCCACCGCCCTGCGAGCCGTAGCCATCCTTGATCCGTTTTGCCAGATTGAGCCTGTTAACAAGGGATACCAACGGAGCTGTGGGACACAGTCGTGGAGTGCTAACCCTGAGACAAGCTTGCAAGTCCTGACGCATGTAGACAGTTTTGGGTGGCTGAATGTTACATTTGGCTGCTTCTCACATTACCACACCCCCCTCCCCCCCCCCCAACCAAAAAAAAAAACATAAGACAAAAATACATGGGATCAGAATTAAGTTGGACCTGTGAAGTTAACATTGCGCTGGGGACAACTGAGATGAGTGCCACAAGCAGGACAGCTGGGTCAGCACCTGGGTAAACCAAAACTATCTTCGCCCGTTTTCTGCCTCTAAGCAGTTCTACTTATACCAAGCTAATTACCACAGCCTGGCCACTGTCTGTGGTGCTGGAGTTTCTATACTTCTTAGAAGAGCCGCTTACCCCCACTCATCCGATTTAGCAGAAGGTTCTCACTTTGTTGCTTCTGCAGCAAGTGCTTATTCTGAGGTTAATGAGGATCAAGAAGCAGCAAAATCGCTTCGTGGGACCTGGGGGCCTCAGATTATGGGACCTGGGGGCCTCAGATGATGGGACCTGGGAGCCTCGGATGATGGGACCTGGGGGCCTCAGATGATGGGACCTGGGGGCATCAGATGATGGGACCTGAGGCATCAGAATACGAGACCTGGGGGCCTAAGAGAGGAAATCTGAAAGCTGGTGCAAAACTAATTTTGTGGGCGCTCCGCTTGCATTTCTTTGTTGACCGCCCATTCTGCTTTCATCCACTACAGTAAAAATTATCGGTAATCCTGTTATGCCATAGCGGCATCTAGAGGATCTGATGTTCGTGTCCTTATTTTCTTTGACCTGTCGTCACAGCAGACAGTGATGAGCCCAGCATTATCCTGGACCGCTTTTCCTTCCCCAATTTCTAGAAGAAGCCGGGTACACCTGGATGGCTGGAGATGCCTCCGGCCGGGTTCGAACCACTATCATTCATCATGAGAGGCCAGTGCACTAAACACTTCGCCACTCAGTCGCCCAACTTCACCAGTTACGCCCCTCGCCCTTTTAATACGGGGCGCGGTGCACTTACTGCACTTCTCTTCCCAAAATTTCTTTTAGTGGACCTGAACTGACCAACGACAGATACCTAAACTGAGACTTGCTGTTTGTCAGATATCCTGTCTAGAATATCATTCAATTTATCCTTCATTCAGTGGGCTATCTATCTATCTATCTATCTATCTATCTATCTATATCTATCTATCTATCTATCTATCTATCTATCCATCCATCCATCCATCCATCCATCCATCTTCCATCCATCCATCCATCCATCCATCTATCCATCTATCCATCCATTCATCCATCCATCCATCCATCTATCCATCCATCCATCCATCCATCCATCCATCCATCCATCCATCCATCCATCCATCCATCCATCTGAGGATTGTTCCTCTTGGTCTACCTCGGCCTCTTTTCCCCTCTGATCTTTCTGTTTTTACCATGTGGGTTAATCATGCGGGCCTTGAATTAGTCGTCAGACAATAGGACGTTCATATGGGCACTAACACCATATCCTTATGTGCCTCTAAGGCATGACAGGATTATCTTTACCTACCTTACCTTTTTTTCTTTTATAAACTGATAACTGAAATGAATTTAAGAAGTTAAAGTTACACAATATGGCAAAGAAAGAACAGTTTGGCAAATAAAGCACAATATGGCAATAAAGAACAATATGGCAATAAAGAACAATGTGGCAAATAAAGAACAGTATGCAAATATCTTACAGTATGACAAATAAAGAACACTGACAAACAAAGAACAGTTTGGCAAATGTAGTACATTCATTCATTTGCATGTCCCTTGCGGAGCTTTGCCTCCATAACAGCTCTCCTGTAGGCCTCTCGGTTGTGAGCAAGATGGCCTGCCGCTGCTGCATCCATTTGCAGATCGTCAACGATGTCTTGTAGCCATCTTCGCTTTGGTCTTCCTCTCTTTCTTTTTCCCATTATGTACACTTCAAAGAGGTCTTCTTCAAATAGGTTATCATGACGTTTAATGTGTACAAAATATTTAAGTTTTCTCTCTTTAATCCTCTTTACTAGCCAGCCTTCTTCAATATTAAGTTCTCGTAGTATGGATATATTTCTTCTTTTTTGTGTCCATGATATTTGAAAAACTCTTCTGTAGCATTTATGTGTTTCTCAGCTGTTTTGTTAAGTGTCCAGGTCTCACAGGCATATGTTAAATGTAGTACATTATGACAAATAAAGAACAGTTTGGCAAATATAGTACATTATGACAAATAAAGAACAGTTTGGCAAATGTAGTACATTATGACAAATAAATAACAGTTTGGCAAATGTAGTACATTATGACAAATAAAGAACAGTTTGGCAAATGTAGTACATTATGACAAATAAAGAACAGTATGGCAAATAAAGAACATGTTTATGCCCATAATGACCTAAATCCGAAGGCGTCTTATAGCAGGTATCAATGAGGAAACTGTTCTGCTTCATTGATTTCTGTTCTTACTGCATTAGTTTTCACTTGCGTAAGCGTCAGCGTTGAGCTCTCACAGAAACTCTACAACTCACTTTCTTTTCTGCTAAACTTTCAACTGAGTTTTTCTACATTACTGATTTTCTTTTATCTTCCTTACTGTCTCTCTCTCTCTCACTCTGTCTCTCTCTCAATATCTCTCTCACTCTGTCTCTCTCTCACTCTGTCTCTCTCTCAATATCTCTCTCACTCTGTC
This sequence comes from Achatina immaculata, assembly GCA_009760885.1. NCBI lineage: Eukaryota > Metazoa > Mollusca > Gastropoda > Stylommatophora > Achatinidae > Lissachatina > Lissachatina immaculata. The sequence continues at coordinate 22,819,336 of CM019697.1, read as the reverse complement.
TCTCTGTGCCTATCTTTCATTCTTTCTCTCTTTTTTCTTTATTCTCTTTCCTTGTCTCTCTTTCTCTCATTCTCTGTCTCCCTGTCTTTCTCTTTTTTCTCTTATTCTCTTTTTGTCTCTTTTACTCTCTCTTTTCTTCATTTCTCTTATTCTCTCTCTTTCTCTCTTTCTTGTCTTTTTTTTGTATTTTTCTTATATTCTCTCTCTGTGCTTCTCTCTTTCCTTTTTCTCTATTTCTCTTATTATCTCTCTTTCTCTCTCCCTCTCTCTCTCTCTCTCTCTCTGGTTCTTTCTTTTTATTTCTCTTTTTGTCTGTCTTTTTCTAATTCTCTATTTCTCTTATTTTCTTTTTCATCTTAATCTATCACAGCAGTTCTCTATCTATCTATCTATCTATCTATCTATCTATCTATCTATTTATCTATCTATCTATCTATCTATCTATCTATCTGAACTGTCTGTCTGTCTATCTGTCTGTCTGTCTGTCTGTCAGTCTGTCTGTCTATCTGTCTGCCTGTCTGTCTGTCTCGTAGTCTGTGTATAGGTGAAGTATCATTCCTGTCTGATGTAAATTGCAATAAAAATTATTGATTCTTTCCTTATAGAAGAACCGATAGGCGTTGGAGATCATGCTGATCAATCTTGTGAGGTCCTTGGTATTTTCAATCAGTTAATTTTGCTTTTGTTTAATTGAGCCTCTTGGAAAACATCTACAGATATTTTGCTATCGACTTTCTATCTTTTTCTTTGGGGTTCTGCAGAGATTTTAGGTTCTGTTTAGCTCCTGTCTTCTCACGGCTTGTGTAAATCATTTTTTTTTCCTTTTGCCGTCTCTCTTTAACTGAAAGAAGTCCCTTGTCTAACATTGAATTCATCCGCCACATTTTTTGAACGAAACAAAACAAAACAAAATTTTACGCGGAGTAATATATGAAACTTCCTCACTCATGTCAACCGCGCCCGATAAAGAGCAGAGTGAGAGTGGGAAAGTGTGAGAGAATGAGGCAGAAGACCGTAGTAGAGTCGACCGACAGTGAGTAAATATTTCTGGAGGTGGAGTTTTTCTTATGATCGCCAGGGGATGTGTGAGGGGAAACCCTAGGGGTTATGATGGCTTTTTGTGCAACCCTAGAGAAGCAACATTCAGAAACGTATAAATAATCCACTAGAGAAGCAACATTCAGAAACGTATAAATAATCCAATAGAGAAGCAACATTCAGAAAAGCATAAATAATCCACTAGAGAAGCAAAATTCAGAAAAGTATAAATAATCCAATAGAGAAGCAACATTCAGAAAAGTATAAATAATCCAATAGAGAAGCAACATTCAGAAAAGTATAAATAATCCAATAGAGAAGCAACATTCAGAAAAGTATAAATAATCCAATAGAGAAGCAACATTCAGAAAAGTATAAATAATCCAATAGAGAAGCAACATTCAGAAAAGTATAAATAATCCAATAGAGAAGCAACATTCAGAAAAGTATAAATAATCCACTAGAGAAGCAAAATTCAGAAAGTATAAAGAATCCACTATAATTACTTGTCAATTCGGCAAACATGGCCAAGACCTTAAATCTAAATCCCCACTGGACGTGTAGATTTTTTGTTTTTACTTTTGCCACTGTCACTCAAACGTTTAAAAATAAAAATTCTAGTGTTATTTTATTTTATGTTTTCTTTCAAATAAGGCCGATGTTGACTGGAACATCAAAGCAAATGAATTTCAGGGGGAAAAAAGCTCAAAGTCAGTGAATTTTTTCCCACAGTGACGTGAAAAGTCACTCATTCACAGTGACGTATTTGCAGTTGGAAAAATTCGTAATAAACGTCCTTTTTTTCTCCCAAAGCTTACAAATTCACTGTAACATTATCGTAAAGGGTAAAATTTCAATAGTGACCTGTATGTAGGACACAAATTCGTAGTGAATGTTTCGTAAATTGTACAAATTCGTTGCTTTGTGTACTGGGGACCCAGTTTACTGTGTGGTTAGGCCCTCGGTTTACTAATCCTGCGGTACCAGGTTCAAGTCCCCTCAATAGTTTTGTTTTCATCTTATACAAAAACCAAAAAAAAAAAACCCATGGGGTCCACCCAGGTTCTAAAACTGGGTTCCAGAGAAATCTGGGAAGGCAGATGCTGTCAGGCGTGATACCTGACCCCCGTCACAGTTCCATCGTGCCGAAGGTCGTGGAAGTACGGACCTGGCACTGTGTTCCCCAAATATGTCTTAATGGCATAGAAGCGGGGATTTTATCTTTTGCCTTTATTTTATTTTGTATACTGCACAAATTCTTATCCACTTCTCTTTTGTAAGGACAAACATTCAGAGTAGCCTTTTCATACATAGTGTATACATTCTTACCATGATTTATATCATAGAGCATAAATTCTTACCATGATTTATATCATAGAGCATAAATTCTTGCTATGATTTATATCATAGAGCATAAATTCTTGCTATGATTTATGTCATAGAGCATAAATTCTTGCTATGATTTATATCATACAGCATAAATTCTTGCTATGATTTATGTCATAGAGCATAAATTCTTGCCATGATTTATATCATAGAGCATAAATTCTTACCATGATTAATATCATAGAGCATAAATTCTTTTTATGATTTTAATCATAGAGCATAAATTCTTACCATAATTTATATCATAAAGCATACATTATTACCATGATTTGTATCATACAAAGCATTTTCGAGCTTCTGATAGGCGAAATGTTTAGTGCACTAGTCTCTCATGACGAAGGTCGGTGGTTCGAATCCGGCCCAGACACCGAGCTGTAGAAATTGGTACCTTGCTTCTTCTGAAACTGGAGAAAGAAATGTGGCCCAGGAGTGATGCTGACTACATCAGCCTCCAGTGTGCTGACAGGTCAAGGAAAATATGGGCACTAAGGTCACATCCCACTGGGTGACTTCAAGGCGCAACGGGATTACCTTTACCTCCCTTCAACACAGGTTCAGACATTTTTGACATAAAGAACGTATGCAAGAAACACTGACAACAACTTATGAGGAAAAATAGAAAGTTCAGACAAACATGAAGTAATTACAAGCTAAAAACAATTACAGACAAAAATTGCCGCCATTGTAAAGGGGAATTGGCGTAGAAGAAATAAAACATCAGGTAGAACTGAGTGCAAGTCTTAAGAGAGGCTGGAGTTCAAAGGCAAATTACAGCAAAGATCAGATGCAGACAAGCGAGATTTGTAGGACAGTTTCTGAGAAGAGGAAAATTGGAACACATCGTGGCAACTGGAAAAATAGAGGGAAGAAGAGGCAGAGGAAGACAGAGAGAGAAGTTACTGGATGGGCTGTCAGTGTGGCTGGGAAGAAAGTCACCGGCGGATCTCATAATCAAGTCTAAAGACAGGGAATTGTGGAGAGAAATGGTCGCCTACGCCACGTGGCACAGCACTTGATTGATTGAAAACTGAGTGTAGTGTGGTTAATAATGAACTGTAGTCTCAAGCGTAGTTGGATGGTTTGTAGAACAGCACTGAAGTGTTCCTGCCCTCCTAGCTGAGGAAGATGGCTCACTGACACTCTTGTTAAGAAAGAGGAGTGCTGGAGTAAATTGTACATGTTGCTGCTAGTGAATTACGGGGAAAAGTATATATATATATCCATGTATAGATTGGTCGTATATGGGGCCTTGGAGGGCCTTGTCAGAGGTTCCGGAAAAGAATATATCCATGTATAGATTGGTCGTATGTGGGGCCTTGGAGGGCCTTGTCAGAGGTTCCGGAAAAGAATATATCCATGTATAGACTGGTCGTATGTGGGGCCTTGGAGGGCCTTGTCAGAGGTTCCGGAAAAGAATATATCCATGTATAGATTGGTCGTATGTGGGGCCTTGGAGGGCCTTGTCAGAGGTTCCGGAATCAGGATACTGCATGACTGTGTTTTCCTGAATTTTGTCTCTTATAAGAACAGTAAGGGGGGGGGGGTAAGGGGAACAGGGTCGCAAAGATCCCTCTCAGCAGCCCAGCGCTACAATCACGGTTCTCTCCCTTTTCACCCTCTTCCCCCCCCCCTCCACCACCTCCTACCTCAGTCCTTCGGGTCTGGTCACGGGTATAGGAAGCCATTAATCCGCTCAAGGTTGGGTAGCAGATAGAAGAAAATGGCTGGAGAGAATACCCAGAATTTTTTGGTTTCTAAAAAAAAAAAACAAACAAAACGACCAAACTTTCGCCCAGTATTTCAGAGAAAAATGTCACATTTAGTCCATCATATTGTAATGACTGAGACACAATTTATAACTCCCATAAGATGTGGTATATTAAATCGTTGTAAACTGTTACATGATATGGGATATGATATAATAAATTGTTTTGAAGCAATACACAATGTGAGGTAAGATATAATAAACTGATATGAATTATTGTACAATGTGTGATAAGTATAGGATTTTTTTTTCTGAATTTTTACACAAAATACCAAATGTTATACACACATAATTGTTATGAAATTTTCCACTGTATGACAGGGTATAATATTTTCTAGTGGCCAATGTGTGTGTGACAGGGAATAGTATTTTCTAGTGGCCAGTGTGCGTGACAGGGAATAGTATTTTCTAGTGGCCAGTGTGCGTGACAGGGAATAGTATTTTCTAGTGGCCAGTGTGCGTGACAGGGAATAGTATTTTCTAGTGGCCAGTGTGTGTGACAGGGAATAGTATTTTCTAGTGGCCAGTGTGTGTGACAGGGAAGAGTATTTTCTAGTGGCCAGTGTGTGTGACAGGGAAGAGTATTTCCTAGTGGCCAGTGTGTGTGACAGGGAATAGTATTTTCTAGTGGCCAGTGTGTGTGACAAGGAAGAGTATTTTCTAGTGGCCAGTGTGCGTGACAGGGAATAGTATTTTCTAGTGGCCAGTGTGTGTGTGTGTGACAGGGAATAGTATTTTCTAGTGGCCAAAGTGTGTGACAGGGAACAGTATTTTCTAGTGGCCAGTGTGTGTGACAGGGTATAATATTTTCTAGTGGCCAGTGTGTGTGACAGAATAGTATTTTCTAGTGGCCAATGTGCGTGACAGGGAATAGTATTTTCTAGTGCCCAGTGTGTGTGACAGGGAATAGTATTTTCTAGTGGCCAGTGTGCGTGACAGAGATTAGTATTTTCTAGTGGCCAGTGTGTGTGACAGGGTATAATATTTTCTAGTGGCCAGTGTGTGTGACAGGGAATAGTATTTTCTAGAGGCCAGTGTGTGTGACAGGAAACAGTATTTTCTAGAGGCCAGTGTGTGTGACAGGAAACAGTATTTTCTAGAGGCCAGTGTGTGTGACAGGGTATAATATTTTCTAGTGGTGAGTGTATGATGCTGTAGAAACGAGTACCTGACTTCCTCTGAAACTGAACAAGGAGAGCAGCCAGGCTTGATGCTGACCTCGTCACCCTCTGCTGTGTGTTTTCTTAGCCTTTTTGTTTTTCCTCCCGTGGAACACTTGGAATATATTTTAATATACCTGCCTAACACTTGGAATATATTTTAATATACCTGCCTAACACTTGGAATATATTTTAATATACCTGCCTAACACTTGGAATATATTTTAATATACCTGCCTAACACTTGGAATATATTTTAACATACCTGCTGAACCGTTACTTGAAAATATTTACTGCCGCTCAGTTTTCGCCTCAAACTCTCCCCCCCCCCCCCCGGGGGGGCCATCATTGTACCCGCACCAGAAGTACCATTTGTATTAATGTCCCCAAGTGAAGACAGAAAAAGAAAGTTTTTTTTTCTTCTTTTAGTTTAACCAGTAGAGACAGTCGGAGCTGAAAGAAAGAAGAATAAATGTACAGTATGCAGAATGTTAATCAGGTATGGCCCGCGGTGTATCTCATGTGCAAGAGTAGGGTTTTTTTTTTGTTTCCTTGTGTAGAACTAAACATTTTTGTACCCAACCTGTCTTGGATAAAAACAGAATCATAGAGTTAAGCCCTAGAATTCTAAGAGAAGTGTCTAGGAGAGATTTTTTGTCAGTCTGCCGGAATCCCTGCAGATCCGTCGCGGAACCCGGGTTGAGAAACCTCGAATTGTATTGTGCCTACGGATCAACGGTTCTCGAACTTTTTTTTTTGGGGGGGGGGCAGTGAAAGCTGGCACGACGGGTTCTAGGAGATATTTTTCGCCACAGGACAAGGCAAATAAGAAGTCGACGGAGTGGCATGAAAACGCTGTGAAGTCTTCTTCTTCTTCGTTCGCTTCTACCACCAAAAACCGCACTGTGATCCTACTGAATTTACGCCTGTGGTCCTCGTTAGGTCCCGTGGTCTCCTGTGTGGTCCTCAAAAGGACCACACGAGATCCACGTGAGGACCACAATGGGGTTCAGAATATCACAGAGCTTTGGCCTGTATTCTTGGTGGGTCTCAGAAGCGGGATTGCGTGACACCGTGGTTTTCATTGCACCAGTTTAGTCTAGGGTTGGACTTTCTCACCGGAAGACCTCGACGTGTTTAGGATATCAGTGCATCCCCGCTGGGTGAGAGGCGGTAGCCCACCCAGGCCACAGTTGGACCTTCTCACCGGAAAACCTCGACGTGTTTTGAGATACCCGTGTATCACCGCCGGGTGAGAGGTGGTTGCCCATCCAGTCCAGAGTTGGACTTTCTCACCGGAAAACCTCAGCGTGATTAGGATACGCAAACATCCCCGCCGGGTGAGAGGTGGTTGCCTATCTAGACTGCCCTGGTCCAGTGTCTCCGACTTCAGCATTTTGCGGTCGTGGCCGCTACCCTTCCTAGTTGTGACCAAGATGGAGCTTTTGTCCAGGAGGACGAATCCTCGCCAATAGTGACTTCCACCCCTGGGTTGAGCCGGTTTAGGCATATTATCCCAGTATGGGTGTATATCAGGCGTGACCGACCTCTAGAGCGGAGGTGGCATGACATGTCTAGCCATCAAGTTCCACCCCTGGTGTGTGCCGGTTTAGGCATATTCCACCAGTGTAGGTGTATTTCGGACGTGGCCGGCCTCTAGAGCAGAGGTGCCGTGGTATGTATAGCTATCGTAGCGATACTACTGGACATATCGATTAAACTTCACTTTATCCTTTCCACCACCTTTCCCATCGGCAACGCACAGCAACCTTTATTCTTTTCCGCATTTTCTTCCTTGACTGGGAGGAGCTTCACTCCACGCGCGGCATTTGAAGAGTCTCGCCAGCAGTGTCTTAACATCTGGGACAAGCCGGTTCATGCATTTCACCCGATATGACTGCACTCAGGACGTGGCCGACCTCCAGACTAGAGGTGCCGTGATTTAACTGTTTGCTTCGCTTTATCCTTTCTACCACCTTTTCCGCAGTGATGCTGCACGGCAACCTCATTTGCACCTTTCTTCATTGGCCGGGAGGAGTACCGCTCCACGCGCGGCAACTGAAAAATCTCGCCACCAGCGGCAGATGAGCTACCAAACGTGCCACTCATCTACCCTAAGTATCTGGTTTTCAGGCGCCAGATATTCGCCCTCGCCCCTTCTCCTGTCAGTTTAAACAGTTCTGCCACGGGAAGGCCAGGAGCTGGACTTGACTGCCAGAGGCTGTTTGAGACGCATTTACAGTCCTTAGAACCACGCTGTGAAGTAACACAGGTGTGTCAAGGTGACAGTTATTGTCACTAAGAACTGACTGACAAGATGTTGAACGTAGTTTCTCTGTGGAAGTAGCTTCTCTATAGACTGGCAAATTCAAATGAGCAGGCAAGACTGCTATTCACGGCTTCGACTTTGGGCACTCACAAGCCAGTTGTACAATAAAACGTGAAGCTCCACCCCCTACCCGACCCCCACCCCATCCCCGTCCCCTGCAGGTAATTAGGAAAGGAAACGGAACCCTGGAGGGAGGCTACTAAACGGGCGATTCTCCTTATATAGGTCACCACACATCTTTTAAATAATTTCACTGTGTCATCGAGATTTGTGATAGGATGGTCTAAGGTGCTAACATACACATCGAGATTTGTGATAGGGTGGTCTAGGGTGCTAACATACACATCGAGATTTGTGATAGGGTGGTCTAAGGTGCTAACATACACATCAAGATTTGTGATAGGGTGGTCTAAGGTGCTAACATACACATCGAGATTTGTGATAGGGTGGTCTAGGGTGCTAACATATACATCGAGATTTGTGATAGGGTGGTCTAAGGTGCTAACATACACTAGAATTGCCTGGAGTATGCTATAGAGCCCTTAAGGCACCCGTTTTTCAGGATCGTCTTCCTCCCTACGATGTTCTGCCGGCATACAACACGGCAGCAGCTGACCAGCAAGAACAAGTGGAACGTCTTCTCAGACAGAATTACTCATAAAGAAGTAGCTGGACATCTGCTGTCTGGTTATATTATCCCTGTTGTTGTTGTTGTTGTTTGCCTGTCTGATTTTATTCAACTGCTTGGAAACCACCAGGCAACTTGTCACTGTAGTATCCCCCTTAGCGACACAACAATACCCAGACTCGCTTCTACTGCAGCGGAAACACCAGCGTAGCAAATGGAAACATCAACCGGACTTCCAGTCTCACAACGGAACTAACAGCAGAAAAAAACTCCATCAACTCAATACAACTCCAGCTAGAAAGTAAACATCAGACTACATTTATTGAATGCGAAAAATGAGTGTTGAAACCGGTGGAAAATGAGATGAAGCGACAAGGCTTGACAAGAATACAAACATAAGATTCCCGGCTTCATTGCGCCATTGGGAAGAGCCCACAAGCAATAAATAATCAAAAGTGTCACATACTTACAAGATTGTCGAAAACTTCACGCAAAGTAACGAATTCCAAAATATCACACAAAAAAAAAACTATTTTCTAAATAAGGCCATATCAACTGCCTGACCAAAACAGGACGACACTACAAACTGTACGCTACATTTTCCCAACTTCTACACAAGACTAGCTACAACTCCACCTCAGTCTCAAAAGAAAAACCTCTCTAACAACTGAAACTCATAATAAAGTCTACATCCCAACTGAAATCTCTAGAAAAAGCCTTGCCCCGAAAAACATTTCTGATCTTTTAAATATTCCCTTTAAAAAATCTCCTCAAAACTTCCCGAATGTTCCATCATGAAAAACCCAATTCATGTGAAGTTACATATTTTTATGACCTTTAGTTTTCATTAAAATAAGATCTTCATAAAAATGCCCTCTGTCACCCAAAGTTTGTCTGCTGTGTCCATAAACAGTCTTCCCAAACTCCAGTAACCCGTGACAAGTCAAACTTTTTCCTATTAAAATCATGACCTGAGTGTTCCAAAAATAGATCTTAACCGAATTTTATATAAACAAGTCAGACATTTTTGACGAGATTAAAGGACCAACCAACTTTTTAAATTTGATTATTTCCCTTTGATTAAAAAAATCAAGCTTACTCTAATAATATACTAACCACTGCTACAGATTTAAAAGCATCGGAATACGAATTATGGAAGACAGATGAATGAGAAAATGTCCACACGCCATTCAGTTTATTAAACGGATAAAAAAAATTTTGCAGAAATCCAGCGGACCTCCTGTGCCTCTAAGTCATGAGAGGATTACCTTTACCTTTTATTTTGTACACTTTGAGAAACTTTGCCACAGGTCAAGAAAATTCTTATATATATATATATATATATCCTTCCCGTGCCATTAAACGTCACATAGGGCTCACAAAGTAGTTCGCCAATTTTTCCTGTCTTCGGCGAGACTTTCAACCTCATCGAAGGATTTTATGCCTGTTAATTTGGCCTCTCTTAACAATGTCCTTTTTAGAGTTTCACGCGGTCTGCCTCTTTTTCTTTGGCCTGTTGTGTTCCACTTGATAGCTTGTTTGGGATTCTTTGATCATTTCTTCTCATCAAGTGACCAACATATGTCCATCTCCTTTTCCTGATCACCCATGAGACTGGTTGTTGTTCAGTCATCTGTCTTATCTCTGCATTGTTCTTGAATTCATTCCACTTGATGCCGAGTATTTTCCTTAGACATTTGTTTTCAAAAGAGTCTAATTTTTTTTTCTATTACTTTAGTTATTTTCCAGTTTTCGCATGCATAAATGAGGGTGGATATTACATTTGAATTGAATAGTCTTAACTTGGTTTTTGTGCTTATAACTTTTGAATTCCATATGTTCTCAAGATTCTTGAAGATCGATGCTTCTTTTGCAATTCTAATTCTAACTTCCTTTCTGGTGTCAACATCCTGGTCTATGTAGCTGCCAAGGTATGCAAATTGACTGACTTCTTCAGTATCTGTCCTTTCTACATGTATTTTTCCATTTTGATTAAGGGGAATTTTCATTATTTTTGTTTTGTCCTTGTTAATTTCAAGTCCTATTTTGCCAGCCATTGAAGACAGGCTATCTGTCGTTACGGAAACTTGCAGAGAATCCAAGAAAAGTAAGAACAGCAAAAATTATATTTCATAGTTACCTCCCTGTATAACAGGACAACCTAACAATGTGTGGAACAAAAGCAGGGCTAACCTCGAGCAACAACAACAACAACAAAATGCTTTCAAAACACTTTACACAATAACATTTATGTTAAATGACGGAGAATAGAACCCAGGACTAATGCAGTATAAGTAAGTAATTAAGCAACTAAAAGTTACTCTTCCGTAACCACAATCAGCAACAGAAAGACGTAACAGAAACGAAAAACCCTGACAGATGAAGACAGAAAAAAAAAATATGAAGGAATTGAACCTTTTTCACGTGGGATATGCACTACCTGCCTAGCTACAGCTTACCCCTGAGCACAGATCCACGTTTTTTTTTTTTTACATGCGTTTACAACTATACCAATGTTTGGGTGCTGAAGCGTTTAAAAGTAAACTTTAGGAAAGTGTAAATATATGTTTAAGTGATTACAGTTAACTAAAATGGCGGGAGAGGTTAAAAAAAAAGTAATCGAAAAACGAGAGAAGTCTTTTAGACAAAAGTAAAAAAAAAAAAAAACAAATCAACGAAAAGAATGTATATAATAGATGTCGATAGTGGTTAATGTAGACGTCGATTTCGGGTGGGACGTTAATAAAACCGAGTAAATAGGACTGGATTTTGCTGTGTGCAGGGTGCAGACAGCGAGTATCGATCTGTTTCCAGAGGTGAATTGACTGCTCGTTTGTTTACGCCGTTTGATAACTTGACTGTTTGGCACAACAACGTTTATTAAAACGCCACGTTTTTAAACTTGTCGCGACAAGGATAGATGAATACATATGTGTGTGTGTGTGTGCGTATATAAATACATACATACATATGGTACTTAAATGTTACATCGAGCCAGTTTTGTTTTATGGATGTGAAGCATGGTCGATGATTAAGAGAGTACAACGAGAAATGGAGGCCATGGAAGTGTGGTTCATAAGAAGGATGATGAAGGTACCATGGACAGCTAAGAAAACCAACGAAGAGGTCTTAAGAGAGGCTGGAGTTAAAAGGCAAATTACAGCAAAGATCAGAGGCAGACAAGCGAGATTTGTAGGACAGTTTCTGAGAAGAGGAAAATTGGAACACATCGTGGCAACTGGAAAAATTGAGGGAAGAAGAGACAGAGGAAGACAGAGAGAGAAGTTACTGGATGGGCTGTCAGTGTGGCTAGGAAGAAAGTCACCGGTGGATCTCATAATCAAGTCTAAAGACAGGGAATTGTGGAGAGAAATGATCACCTACGCCACGCGGCATGGCACTTGATTGACACACACACACACTCACACATACTCATGCTCTTGTTTGATGCTTGAGTACCAGCTCTATGCTTCTGATTTATGATGATGAAAATGATGTTTTTTGATGAGAGGTGATAATGAAAATGATGTTTTTGGCGAAGGATGACAAAGCAAATTATACTCTTTTTTTAGAGGGGGGGGGGGGTGACGATTAAAATGATGTTGTTTGTTGAGGGATCATAATGAAAATGGTGGTGAAAATGAGTTTATTTATGGGTGACGTTGAAGAAAATGATGTTCTTTGGTGCAAAATGATGATGAAGTTGATTTTATTGATGAGTGACGTTGAAGAAAATGATGTTCTTTGGTTAGGGGTGATGATGGAAATGATGTTTGATGAGAGATCATAATGAAAGTGATGTTTTTGTGGTATTTTTTTAGAAGTGACGATGAAAATGATTTTATTGATGAGAGATGTTTATGAAAATGATGTTCGATGGCGAGAGATGATAATGAAAAAGATGTTATTGGTGGCAGATGATTATAACGCAATCTTTCATGACTGCTCTTATTCCATAGGGCATATGCGCCAAAACTTGACGTTTTCTGCAAGATTAGCTGCACTGCCAAGCTTCTTCATAAGGTCCACTCCGACGAGGATCATGCGTATATAGTACGCAATATAAAAACGACTGTACTTTTCAAATATCATATGTGAGTGAGTGAGTGAGTGAGTGAGTGAGTGAGTGAGTAAAAATAACATAATAAGAGAGATTTAAGCGAAAACAGAATCAGTAAAGTGTCTTCAGAAATGGTCGCCACTGGGCACCCTACTCGTGCCAGGTACATTTTTGGTTCTAAACCTGGGAGTCCGCGAGGGTCCTATGAGGTCTCCGACTGGTTAGTTACATGGGGGATAACTAAGGGTCACGTAGGGGCCCGCGAACTGTTATCTGGGGAAGTGAGTGTGACATTCCTAATTTTTTTTTAAATGAGATGAGGGGAGGGGGAGAAGTATAAGGGTGAGGCTGATGTGGCCTAAATCATACCTGATCTTTTTTTTTTACTTTCCTGGATTCCAGGGGTACCCCAGTGCCAGTTTCTGTAGCTGAGCTGATTGTAGTAGCTTCAGGTCGGTATCGAGTCACTCCACTTTCACACTAACCACTTCGCTACTCCTGCGCCTCATTTCACCAACACAATCATTTTCCAGAAATTCAGTAAGATCCCCACCCCACCCCCTCCCCAACCGTCCCTACATCTACCGAAGCTGTTGCCTGGTACTGATTGCCACGTGACTAAACTCAACTCAGATCTTTTCCGGGTCTGATTTGGCGCTGATCACGTGACGTGAAATGTTCTACAGAAATGGAACCAGAAGCGAATCATCAGGGCAACAGAAATGTCATTAAAACAAACATTGACAGTGTGCGATTAACTGAAATACTTTCTCCAGTTTTTCGACCAGCGTTCGTCCCAGAAATTGTTGTCTATTTCAGGAATGATGGACAATAAAAGTGCTTCATTTAGTATATAATGAAATGATAGCGTTGGCTGGTGTGTGATGTGCTTAATAACACGTGATGGACGCTGTTAGCGTGGCCTTGTCATCTGTTTAGGATATCACCAGAAGGGTCACGTGCGTGTAAAGAGCTGGCTAGAGTGGATGAGTATACCCCAGGCTTAAGAGAAGAGGAATTACACGGTGACTGCGGCTGCGGTAACGATACTGTAGGAGTCGGTCTGGAGGCTTGTGTGGTAGTGGAGCCAATCAAGAAAAAAAACCTGGTTATGACGGTTTCTTCGACTTCACGCATGCCTGCTTGTCTACGGTGCTTTCCTACAAGCACGCTTTCTTGACTGTGTTTAGCTGGCTGTCCATCATCCATCCATCCATCCATCCATCCATCCATCCATCCATCTATCACTAATTCTGTATATATTCGTCCAACATTATGTCCATCCACTTGTCCAACTAATCAGCCTACTAGACAAACTACCCAGCCGCCCATACACCCACCAAAGGCTCGTACATCCATCCTGATTGATCACTAACTGGTTACAGACTGATCACTGACTGGTCACTGTATAACTGTGTAGTCATAGGAAGATACATAACTCTTGGGATAAAGCTATGCTCTGAGTAGCATCGGTCACTCTCCACTGGGAACCTACCACCAGAGGTGACTTTTGGTATCAAAGAGCAGACAGTAAGAGCAGGCACGAAGAAGGGGTCTCACCAGAGACTACAGACAGACAGACAGACAGACTTCAAGATGGGAGGACGCGACTGAAACCTACGAGGACTAACAGAGACAAGAAGCTCAACTAAAGATGCATAGATTCTTAAGGAGGCCACAAGAACGTGCAGCCGCACTGGTTCTAATAGACGAGAACTGTCATTAACGCCCATGACTAAACTGAAGTGTGCAGAGGTCAAGAAGACTTTCCCCGGCTGAAACTGGAATACTTGTTCGTAAGATTCCAGGGTAAGGTATAGCTTCAGCAGATTTACACAACAGGTGTGGCTCTACCTTGACAGTATATTATGAACTGTGGAATAGTTGTCCTTACTGCAGTTCACGGACAGAGTTAACCCATAGCAATGCTGTATATTTAACTTGTGAGATCTTGCTGATTCATGATCCTTGATTCATCAGTCACCATCGAACGTTTTCATTCAATAAAGTGCTTGAGTTAATATTGAAAGGCCGGACTTTTACTGGCCTGTATAAAGGTCAGTGTGGAGTTTTGTACGTGACGCAAAGAACATAGGAGAATCCTCTGAAATAATGAACAATAATCTCCGAAGAACTGTCGCTAGCGAACGAGGACTTATCGTTGCAGTCTGGGATACGGTTGCCAAGTCATTCCTCTCTCAGCCAAGTCTAAAATTATTCTTCTATAACTGACTGATCACTGATCTGTCACTGACTTATCATTGACTGGTCACTGACTGATCACTGACTTGTCACTGACTGATCACTGACCGTTCACTGAATGATCACTGACTGATCATTGACTGATCACTGGCTGATCACTGACTGATCACTGGCTGATCACTGACTGATCTCCCCACAGAGCGAGTACCTGAACATGGTGGAGCAGTGCATGAATTTCGCCTGCGAGTTGATGGATCTTTGCCGGGGCACCCAGGAGGTGGAAGCCGTCCTCAGCGAGAGTGACGAGGGGACAGAAAGGGACCCCTTGGCCCGGTTAAAGATGGCTATACGCTATATGGAGAAAAAGGTATACTTAAAATAATGTGTATATTCTACAACGTAACACAGGGTTATTCATAAGTCCTTAAAATGTTTTTTTTTAATTCCCAACAAATAAACTACATAGCAGTTCATGATTATTCTTACGTCAAGAGAGAGAGAGAGAAAGAGAGAGAGAGAGAGAGAGAGAGAGAGAGAGAGAGACTCTTCAAGTTTTTTGTTTTAAACAAAGCTCACGGCAGAGCTCCCGTGGTTTGCGAGTATGAGGCAGTAGTAGCAAATATGGCGTTCAGTAAACCTGAGCAGTCATTTTGTTCTGGAATACGCAAGAACCTCATCTGTTGTGACCTTGCAGCGAGGATTTCGAGCGGAATTCAAGAAGGCAGCACACGTTTTCAACAGTATCAAGAAGCGGTATGCGAAATTCAGGAATGAAGGCCTGTCTGTACAGAGCTCCTCGGCAGGGACGTCCAGGACCAAACGAAGAAACTGTGACTCGTGTTAGAGAAGCTTACCAGCAAAGTCCTCGCCTTCATCCCAGAATTTCGCATACCGCTTCTTGATACTGTTGAAAACAGGTGCTGCTTTCTGGAATTCTGCTTGAAATCGTTTCTACACAGTCACAACTGACGAGTTTCTTGCGTATTCCAAAACACAAAATGACTGCTCACATTTACCGATCGCCATATTTGCTACTGTTGCCTCCTAGCGGCAAACCATGGGAGCTCAGCGCGCGGGCTTTGTTTATAAATAAAAAAGGACTTGAAGAATTTCTCTCTCTCTCTCCCTCTCTCTCTCTCTCTCTCTCTCTCTCTCTCTCTCTCTCTCTGGACATAAGAATAATCATGATCCGTTACGTAGTTTATTTGTTGCGAATTTTTAAATTGTTTCACTAACTTGTGAATAACCTCATCTCATCATGTCATCTAGAAATATCTAAGATAGTGAAGCTATCTTAAACAAACACCAACAACAGTAAACAACCCTCAGATAATAGAAGATATATTCTTCCCTCCCCCTTCACTTAGGAGCAGTTCACACTTTTAACACTTTAAAATGTGGGGGTCTGGTTCATGATTTCAAGAGGTCTGTGAGTTGCTGCTTTTAACGGCTTGACGTGGCCGGATACACAACTCGGACCCTCATGTTGCTATATACAAACAGCCCTTCGCTGTCTATCCCTTAGCTATGTATATGGCGAATATGCAGTTCCTTCTGATTTTACACAATTGCTACAGCCAAGCTCTGTGTAAGTATGTCGCACATTTTCCTTTATTCAGCTAAAAATAAGATATTGAATGCACATGCCTACTAGAGCACACTGTAAACTAAGATTTGGTATCCACAAAACCGAATAGGCCAAGCAAAGACTGCATTTCAGAGAATGAGAAACATATTAGCTAACACATCCTTATCAATGAATGTTAGAAAACGAGTCCTAAAATGCTATATTGAACCTATCTTGTTATATGGAAGTGAATCATGGACAATAGGCAGGTCTGCACAAAAATCATTGGAAGCAGCAGAAATGTGGTTTATTAGAAGAATGTTGCGAATCCCCTGGACAGCAAAAATAACTGATGAAGAATGTATGAGAAGAGCTGGAGAGACAAAAAAACCTTGTCAAAAAGATAAGAGAGAGACAATGTACTTTCATAGGACATGCAATGAGAAGAGGGGGCATTGAAAATATTATAACAACAGGAAAAATAGAAGGAAGAAGATCAAGAGGAAGACCAAGAGAAATGATACTGGACAGTCTGACGGGTATGAGAGGAGATCACCAACTGAACTGATGGCCTGCATGAAGGATCGTGTACTCTGGAGAAGCATAATAGCCAACGCCAGTCGGCGCGGCACCTGACGATGATCCACAAACCACATTCAAGTAATGAATAAAACACATAAATATCACATAATTAAGATTCTAAAGTTTGATTGCAAGAACATCAATTATGTCTCTTCACTGTTCCTTATGGAGTTTTTTTTAATATTATTTCCTCTCCAGTTTGTGGCTCACCCGAATTGTCAGCAACACATGACCTCAATCTGGTACGGATCTGAGATGGGCTTCCTACAATCACTCAATGGTCTCATGCAGTTCATTTATCTCATCCTCTTCCTTCCAGCCATCCCCTTCATGTGTTTTGTGTACATCATCGCACCAGGCAGCAAGGTTAGTGTACAGGGATGGCGGTGCTAACACGCGTACACATAAGTAACGGGTGATGCAACAGATATATAGTCCGGGATGGGATGAGAAAAGACAAGTCAGGATCAGTCATTTACTGTATGATCATACATTTGTCAGTATATACAATACATTCAATATTCTGGCAGCCAACAATAAAGAGAGTCAGAATTTAAAGCAGGCCAATAGTTACGTGTACAAACATCGAAAACACAGGCAGGCAGATTCTATAGACCAAGAACCAGATATGTTGTGTTAGAAAAAGGAGAGAAAGAGGGGGGCAGAGAAAGAAGGAGAGTAGAAGAAGAAGAAGAAGAGAGAGAGAGAGAGAACATGAAAAAGAAAGAGAACGAGAAATAACGAAAAAAGAAAGAGGGGGAGAAATAGGGCGAAGGAGAAAAAGAGAGAAAGAGAAGAAAAAGAAAGACAAAGAGAGAGGGGGAGAAGAGAGAAGGACAAATAAAGAGGAGGAGTAGAAGAAAGAGACAGGGAGGAGAGAAAGAGAAAGAACGAGAAAGAAAGAGACAGAGAGAAAGAGGACGAGGAGAAAGAGAGCGAAAGAGAAGAGGGAGAAAAGAGAGGAAGAAAGAGGGAGAGAGAGAAAGAGGAAGAAAGACAGAAAAAGTGAGCGAGAGAGAACGAGAGAGAGAAATAAAGAGAAAAAGGAAGAGACAGGTTAAAAAAGAAAGAGAGAGAGAGAGAGGGCGAGAAAAGAGAGAGAGAAAGAGGGAGAAACAAAAGGAGGGAAGGGGTGGGGTGGAGATAAAAAAGATTAGCAGTCGAGAGACAGGTAAATTAGACAGGTAAAAATCAGTAAGCGTAACAAGATGTAAAAATGTTGAAAGGTTTTCATTGTTCACATCGGAGACTTCCGCATGTGTTCTGATCTTTTCCTGTGAAAATGATCCCAGAATGGTGCATGTACTCCTTAGCACCAGCGAGAACTCGGACGAATTAGAGACGACGAGCAGGAATCGATCCCTCCCCCCAGGCTAGTCTAGAGAATGCGCCTCTATCAGTTTGGTTAATTCTACCTCATATTAAATAATAATAAAATAAAATAAGAATAAGAATAATAACAACTACCATATGATGCCAGGGGCAGACAAATAACATAAGACAAGACACACAAAAATTCGCTGTGGGCCCATCAGTTGATAAAATTACAATGAATCTCATCCAGCAGCCGAAAGAAGGTTATGTTGTGGAAACAAACGCTTGAGGGAGATATCAAATGCCAAGAACAAAACAACTTAGAGAAGGAAACAAACTGAAGAACAACAACAAACAAGTTTACTCGTACTAACACCGGTCACAAACGTGACAGACAATAATTTGACAGTTATTGTTGCAACTGTACAAGGAAGAATAAAAGAAGTGGAGGCAACATTAACTCTTTCACTCTCGAATTAATTCCCATGTTCTGCTAGAATACATTCTGGTGAGAAATTCTTATTAAAAAAAGGAACTATAAGTAAGTTATTTTATAATTTTAAAATATGGGTTAGGTTAGAAATGTGATACTTTTCATTTTATTTAGACTTTGTCTAAATATCATTCTGAGCATTGATTTGTTTAGGTGTGCAATATCTACCAACCCTGCCAGTGTTTGTTTTAAAGTTTTTTGTTTATAAAATGCACAGAATATATTAGAACACAAACATGTGGTTAGTGCTCTAGTCGCCCTAGCAACCCAGTTGTAGAAACGGGTACCCGACTTCCACTTCTTTTGGAGCTGAGAAAGGAAAGGCGGCCAGGCGTGATACTGACCATATCGCCCTCTAGTGTGCTGACAGGTCAAGGAAAATATGGGGCACTAACACCGTAACCCTATGTGCCTCTAAAGCATGACAGGATTACCTACATATTTTCATTTCTTTAAAGCGCATAAAGTTCAGGTGACTGAACAACAACCAGTCTCATTGGTGATCAGGAAAAGGAGATGGACATATGTTGGTCACGTGATGAGAAGAAATGATCAGAGAATCCCAAAACAAGCTATCAAGTGGAACACAACAGGCCGAAGAAAAAGAGGCAGACCGCGTGAAACTCTGTAGAGGACATTGTTAAGAGAGGCCAAATTAACAGGAATAAAATCCCTTGATGAGGTTGAGACTCGCTGAGGACAGGAAAAATTGGCGAACTACCTTGCGACGTTTAACAGCACGGGAAGGATATAAGATATATAAGAAGAAAGTGCATATAAATTATTAGAGCATTTTAAAAATGATGCAACATCTTGTCTATATGGTTATGCGGTAAGTTATGGCTGACAGACTTATGACCTATCGTATTTACAGCCAGTTTCTACAGGAAAAATCTGTGTATTATATTCTTTTTTTGTGGGTTAATTTACAAACGTTTGATGTTCTACACGCATCGTGAATTCGCCTTAAAGCAAGAGAAGGACAAGAGCTAGCACGCCACATCATCGTCCGTTGAATAAGAATGTATGAATGTGTGTATGTAAAGAATATGTGTATGTATGTACATGTTTGTGTGTCATTGAAAGGTTATTACTTATGAATCATTATTGGACGTGTTGTGTTTCACATTTTCTGATTAATTTCCACATATTTGCTGTGTTAATTTGGATGCTTTTTTTTTGTTGGTGGTATTGTTAAAGTGATGGTATACACTTCTTTTCATCTCGTAACATGTTTTAGCAATAAACTGTACTTGCCGTATCGTAATTTCTGATATCTCCCCAATAACGGCCGTCTTACGGCCAGAAGGCAGGCCCAAGACTGCGGCCTTAAATCGGCTCATGACTATATATATATATATAGGCTTACCAGACATCCCACTTTTACCGGGATTGTCCCAGGTTGATGATGTAGTCTCTGCGTCCCGGCCAGTTTTTCATTTTGTCCCGGTTATTTGGTAAAATTTTAAAAGTGCTGAATATACAAGAAGTAAAAAAATAGTGCAATCTCTGGTAAAACTAAAATATCCCCTCTGTTACACTCACTGTTGCCAATCTAAATATTTCGTATCTAGATCTAAGTACTTTTACAGTTGTCTAGATGTTTTCCCAAAAAATTTAGAGCATGTGGCCTAATGAATTTAAATGTTTTATTTTTTCATCCAGATATTTTTTCCACAGAATTTATAATAGCATGTAGCCTATGATCCAGATATTTTTATTTCATTTTTTAGATATTTTGTTTCAATTAGAGTTGGCTACACTGAAACTTACAGTGACCACGTCATTGTTGCGCATGTCCTATCTTAGTTGAGTTCAAATTGCGAGTCGGCAATTGCCATCATTCTGTACTGTACATTAAATTAATTTAATTTCCAAAATGTTTGATGAAGTAGTGATCGCAAAAGTATTTTGGTCAGCAAACTATGAAATTTGGAAAAATACAAGTTGTGGAGAAAAATTTATACAACTTTTCAGTCATTTCAAAGAAAAGAATATTTCACTGCCCGGTCTTGTTCGAATTATAGAAAACATTTTCAGCATGCCATGCACATCTGCACCGGTGGGAAGAGTATTCTCAGTAATGAATATCATGTGGTCTGAAGAAAAAAGAGCTAGAATGGCTAAATCAAAGCTTTACTACGTTGCAAAATTAACAGTGAACTAAATTGCAATGAATATTTCGATGCCATTAAAAATAACAAAAAACGTTTTACAGAATGTTCACATTAGTGATAAATATTAATAACTTTTTAATAATAAGGTATGTTCAGTTATTAAAAATTGCTTTTAACTCATTGTTGATTTTTTTAACAACTTCTTTATTTAGCCTTTTAAATTATAGGTACTTATCCTAGTAGGTTTTATTTTCTGTTTTGAGTATTTTCTCAAAATTGTCCCGGTTAAGACTATTCAATTCAAATGTAATATCCACTCTCATTTATGCATGTGAAAGCTGGAAAACAACTAAAGAAATAGAAAAGAAATTAGACTCTTTTGAAAACAAATGCATAAGGAAAGTACTCGGCATCAGGTGGAACGAATTCAAGAACAATACAGAGATAAGACAGATGACTGAACAACAACCAGTCTCATGGATGATCAGGAAAAGGAGATGGACATATGTTGGTCACTTGATGAGAAGAAATGATCAGAGAATCCCAAAACAAGCTATCGAGTGGAACACAACAGGCTGAAGAAAAAGAGGCAGACCGCGTGAAACTCTGAAGAGGACATTGTTAGGAGAAGCCGAATTAACAGGCATAAAATCCCTTGATGAGGTTGAAAGACTCGCCGAAGACAGGAAAAATTGGCGAACTACTTTGCCAGCTCTATGTGACGTTTAACGGCACTGGAAGGATATAAGATATATATATATATATACATATACATATATATATATATATATATGTTTGCTAAAACTGATTCATAGAAGCCAGTAAATTTATTTGATTTTTCTCGGTTATCTCCCCAGTTCGGCGCCGTCATGCGCTGCCCAGTGACGAAGTTTATCACCCACACGACCTCTCACATGTGCTTCCTTATTCTGTTATCTGCTGCCACTTTCCGCATCACGGAGTCTAATGTTGCCATAACAAAGACAGGTAATGCGTGACCTGGTTCCTGTCATTTCATTATATCTTGGACAGAAAAGAAAGCAAAGAAATATTAGATCACGTGAAATACTACAAGGATTAAGTCAAGGACGCCTAAAGCAAAGAAGAGACACTGTTGTTGACGAGTGGACAAAATGAGGAAGATGGATAGGATTCAGTTTGACCATTTACCCTGTGAGAACAAGGTACAGAGCATGCTGGAGATCCACTACAGCCAGCCTTCTATATAGAAATGATGATGATGATGATGATGATTTTAAAATTTAAAAAACGACCATTGAGTAGATTTTCTACTCTTTTGTCTGCATAGAAAAAGGACAAATATTTGACAATAAATAGCACTAAATAAACTTTTTTCAATAATTTTCGTGACTTTCCTTTGTGATACATTTGTCTAATGCTGGAACAAATATAGCAAAAAATCAGTAAACACTTAAAAAGTGTTTTTATTTCCATGTTTAAAAAAAATGTTAAAATTAACTTGGGTAACTAAAACGCCATTGAGTATATATAATAAAAGATATCTCAAACAGGAATCAGTTCAAAGATATTTGTTTAAAAATTATGCCATTAATCAAAACAAAAAATACATATAAAGCTTTTGTCCCAGTTTGACTTTAGTGTTAAATACATGAAATTCATGAAAAATGTTGGGTTAAAGGAAACGCTGTAATTGTTTCAACATCCCGTCATTATTTGAACAGGTTAATTTAAATGTAATGGAAAATATAGGAATTAAATCAAAATGGTAATATTTAGGTAGAAACGTCTGAAATATATAAAGTAAGTTGATTGTAATATTTAAGTAAAAACAAAGCTAAAATTAAAAAGAAAAAATATCTCAGTTTAAGCCTATATGTGAAGTAAAATGCTTGTAATATATAAAGCAAATTTTTATAATAATTAAGGCAAATACCTTTTATATATAAAGGGAAAATGCTTTGTAATATGTAAAGCAAATTCTTGTAATAATTAAGGCAAATACCTCTTATATATAATGGAAAATGCTTGTAATATTTTCCGCAAAGTGCCTGTAATATAGAACGTTAGATACTTCTCTTATGGGGGTAATTGCTTGTAATATATGTTTGGTTTGTTTCACTGTAGACTAGCAGAATCATCTTTAAAATTATAAAGTTCACAGTTACACATATCACTGTTCAAGCAATAATGTTCACCTTTAAATCTCTTACGGTAGATTAAGGAATTTTTTAAAGAGGCACTATAGCTTGGAAGGGGAATAACCTGTGTTTAATATAAGGGACACAATTTCTTAATGTATTATTTTATTATACTGCAGTGTTAATCATGAAAGCTTTAAGATTTGTTTATTTTATCTTAGCAATATAATTTTACAAATGAATTAACTGCTTCCGTTAGTACATTGCTCATTGCCTTTGTAAATTCAATAAAAGCATTGTATATAGTTATGTTGGTCACTTGATGAGAAGAAATGATCAGAGAATCCCAAAACAAGCTATCAAGTGGAACACAACAGGCCGAAGAAAAAGGGGCAGACCGCGTGAAACTCTGAAGAGGACATTATTAAGAGAGGCCAAGTTAACAGGCATAAAATCCTTTGATGAGGTTGAAAGACTCGCCGAAGACAGGAAAAATTGGCGAACTACTTTGCGAGCCCTATGTGACGTCTAACGGCACGGGAAGGATATAAGATATAAGAGATATATTTATAGGTATCATATATTTGGTTCTGAGATGTCCTAAAATAGATTTCAATTTAAATACTTTGGGGTACAGATGATGTGGATATTTCTATTGTAGAAATTCGAGTTCAAGTTTTTGGCAGGCACCAGAGAAGTTTGTACTTTAGAAGTGTGTATTATCAGCGGATACCACTCTGATCTCTGATGACCTTCCCCACTTGAAACAAAATATGACATCTCACGTCTTTATCATCCCATGTGTTTGTTTACATCAACAGCTCCTCTCTGCCTGTCCTTTGCAAGTCTTTACTGGGATTCATTGTATAGGCTACTCCATTTGTCTTGTACAATATGAAATAACACTATTTCTTTATATATATATATATATATATATATATATATATATCCTCTCTTTCTGTTGCTGTTGGCTGCAAGATATCGTTGATAATCTGGAAATGGATACGTCAGCAGTAGCAGATCATCTTGCTTACAACAGAGAGGCCTACAGGAGAGCTGTTAGTGAGGCAAAGTTCCGCAAGGGACATGCAAATGACCGACTGACTGAGTCTCTCTCCATAATCACCAAATCCTCTTAATTAAATATATTTCAAATAAAGAGATAAATGATTGATGTTGTTTATACAGCCTTGCTACAAATCATATTTCAGCCCCAGGGGCTCTTGATGGTAAATTACATCACAATTATATCACAACTTATATCAATCTAGGTGTACATATTGACGCTTTATTTATTTTAAAAACAATTGAAAGCAATTGATGTAGTCATTGGAGACAGTCTTATATTGGAAAAACACTGGGCTAGTGCATACTACAGCAAAATGTTCATATATTTTTATTGTTTGTTCAATTCTGGTGACCAGATGACCTGAATCAACCCAGGTATGGCCACTTAACGTTCGAAGAGAAAGTACAAAGTTTGTTAAAGGAGACCTTGCGTCCCGCAAGTACGCTCATCACGCACGTGCAGATTTGTATTGTTTTCTGGGTGCTAGGTCAGTAAACTATAGAACTGTAATGGTTTATATTTGTTAGGTCAGTAAAATATATAACTATAATAGTTTATATATGTTAGGTCAGTAAATTATAGAACTGTAATGGTTTATATTTGTTAGGTCAGTAAAATATATAACTATAATAGTTTATATATGTTAGGTCAGTAAACTATAGAACTGTAATGGTTTATATTTGTTAGGTCAGTAAAATATATAACTATAATGGTTTATATTTGTTAGTTCAGTAAAATTTATAACTATAATGGTTTATATTTGTTAGGTCAGTAAACTATATAACTGTAATGGTTTATATTTTTTAGGTCAGTTAAATATAAAACTGGAATGGTTTATATTTGTTACGTCAGTAAACTAGAGAACTGTAATGGTTTATATTTGTTAGGTCAGTAAATTATAGAACTGTAATGGTTTATATTTGTTAGGTCAGTAAACTAGAGAACTGTAATGGTTTATTTTTGTTAGGTCAGTAAACTATAGAACAGTAAAAGTTTATATTTATTATGTCAGTAAACTATAGAACTGTAATGGTTTATATTTGTTAGATCAGTTAAATATAAAACTAATTTTTCATGGAAGTTGATGTTTTCTGGTGTGTCAGTGAATAAAGAAAAGCACACTATTATTCCTATTGCTGATAAGTCAGTAAATAATTGAAATGTATTATTTTACTAAGTCAATAAACCACAGAACTGCATTTTTTCAAGTTTCTGAGTAAATAAATAAAGGAGCGATATTGTTTTATTATTTTTAGTCAGTAATTAATATAACTCTCTCTCTCTCTCTCTCTCTCTGAACCTTAAGTGCCCAGGGAACATGGGGCATTCGCAAGGGTTTTCCACATATGCCTGCACTTTGCCTTTTTTCTTCTCTTGCCCAGGTGAGCCCTCTACTGCTCAACATCCTCTCTGTTGTTCTTCTCCATGTCTCTTTTGGTCTACTCTTACTTCTATTTCTCTGTGATGTCAGTCTTAGTGCTATTTTTGGTAGTGAGTTGTCAGTCATTTGAAGCACATGTCCCAACCATCGCCAGTGTCTTTACTCAATAACTGCTGTCAGTGGCTTCATCTGCATTTCTGCCAACAAGATGTTATTTCTTATGGTGTTTGGCCAAAATATTTTTCTAATTCTTCGTAAACACTTAGTCTGGAAAGAATTCAACTTGTTTTCTATGGTTTTGGTGATTTTCCAGCATTCACTTCCATACAGTAGTACACTTAGAACATTACTCTTAAATATCCTGATTTTCATATTTATGCTTAGTTTTTTTTATTTCCATATAGTCTGCAGCACTGCAAAAGCTTGGTTTGCTGTAGTAAGTCTGCCGTTGATGTCCTCTGTGCTGTCTCCATCTTCTACTACTCTACTGCCACGATATACAAATTCGTTGACCTCCTCCACTAACTTGCTATCTACTTTGAGTGCATTTCTGTTGTTCACATTTTGCTTCATTAACGTTGTCTTTCCTACGCTGATCTTTAGTCCTATGTTGTTTGCATTCTGAGTTAGCTTGTTTATTTTATCTTGCATATCTTTGTGGCTGCTTGATAGTAGACAAATGTCGTCCGCAAAGTCAATGTCCTCCAGCACTGTGTCAAGGCTCCATTGTAATCCTCTGCGTTTGTCTGATGTTGCCTCCTTCATTAACCAGTCTATTGCCAAGATAAATAATGTTGGTGATAGTACACATCCCTGCTTCACTCCTGTTTGTACCCTAAAGCTGCTGGAGGTATGTTCTCCACAGATCACTTTACACTGAAAACCCTCGTATAGGGCTTTTATTACATTCACTATCTTATGGGGGAGGCCATGCCATCTTAGGATTTTCCACAGTGCATCTCTGTTGACACTGTCAAAGGCTTTCTCAAAATCTATAAACAATGCATATAGTGTGCTATGCCACTCATTTGCCTGTTCAAATATTTGTCTAAGTACAAATATGTGGTCTATGCATGATCTTCCTTTCCTAAATCCTGCCTGCTCTTTCCGAAGTTTTCCCTCAAGTGCTGGTACAATTCTGTTGATGATTATTCTGCAAAATACTTTACAGGTGAGTGGCAGTAATTCTAATTAATAGAATTAGGTTAGCAAAAATAGAACTCTGTTACTCTGTAATTGCTAGGTCAGTAAACTATATATAGCTGCACTGTTTTTTAGTTGCTTGGCTGGGAATGTTTGAAATTATGGACTTTTTTGATGGGGCTGTGAGCATTTAAGATGGTACTAGGCAAAGATAATCAGAAAATGAATATTGTTTTATCAATGAACGGGTAAAAGATGTTTAATAAAGCTGTACTGTTATAAGATTCATCATCATCAGGTGCTGTGCCGACTGGCGTTGGCTATTATGCTTCTCCACAGTACACGATCCTTCATGCAAGCCATCAGTTCAGTTGGTAATCTCCTCTCACACCATCCCGTCAGACTGTTCAGTATCATTTCTCTTGGTCTTCCTCTTGATCTTCTTCCTTCTATTTTTCATGTTGTTATAATAGTATAATATTTTCAATGCCCCCTCTTCTCATTGCATGTCCTATGAAAGTACATTGTCTCTCTCTTATCTTTTTGACAAGGTTTTTTGTCTCTCCAGCTCTTCTCATACATTCTTCATTAGTTATTGTTGCTGTCCAGGGGATTTACAACATTCTTCTAATAAACAACATTTCTGCTGCTTCCAATGATTTTTTGTGCAGACTTGACTATTGTCCATGATTCACTTCCACATAACAAGATAAGTTCAATATAGCATTTTATGATTCGTTTTCTAACATTCATTGATAAAAATGTGTTGGATAATATGTTTCTCATTCTCTGAAATCCAGTCTTTTGCTTGGCCTATTCTGTTCCTAATTTCTGTTCTGCATTTCCCATCTGAAGTTATTACTGCTCCAAGGTATTTGAATTTCTGCACCTGCTTTAGAATAGTTCCATTTAATTTTATACTGCATGCTGGTGGATTCTGTTTCTTAGATATAACCATAGTCTCTGTCTTTTTTTATGTTCAAAGTAAGGCCTTCTGTTCACTTTCTTTGGCGACTTTATCCAAGAGATTTTGCAGGTCTTGTTGGTTCTCAGCTATCAGTACTGTGTCGTCAGCATTCCGAAGGATGTTAATATTGTATCCTCCAATTTTTATGCCTGGTTCTGTGATGATCGTTCTTAGAATATTGTCTCTGTACAGAGAAAAAAGGTCTGGAGATAGTACACACCCTTGTCGCACCCCTTGTTTTATCGGTTGATATTTTCCAGTTCTATTTTCAACTCGAACTGCTGCTTCTTGGTGCCAGTATAGATGTTTTACAATCCTCAAGTCTTTGCCGTCTATATTGATGCCTTCAAGCATTTTAATAATTTCATTATGTTTCACCTTGTCGAATGCCTTTGTGTAATCAATGAAGCATAAGTAGAGGTCTTTCTGTACTTCTAAAGCTCTTTCTGTTAGTGTTCGTAAAGCATAAATGGCATTATGTGTTCCCTTTCCTTCAACAAATCCAAATTGTTCATCTGCTATTTCCATTTGTATCTTTTTCCTTGTTCTTCTCATAATGATTCTCAGAAGTAGCTTCTTTATGTGACATGAGAGGTTGATAGTCCGGTGGTCATCACATTCCTTTGCATCTGGTTTTTTGTGAGCTGCCCTACCGGACGAGGCTGTTCCAAAGAAACATCCATTAACGTCGTTCATTACAAATCTATTACTCTGAATACGCATAACTGCTCTTGAGAGCTACAACAGTGATTTCCCGTTGCCTTCTGTCGGTTTGTGTACGGACTTTCCGCTAGCCTTTGGACTCCCTGTCCTACCCGCAAGGCAGCGGGAGCGAGAGGTTTTAAGGCGCCTCTTACCCGCCTGGTATTCCCTTCACTGAGCACCTGAGGCACTTTATAGGAGTAGTAAAACCACCTACTACCCCACTTCGCTCTCTGATTCTACCGCCAGTTGGTCCGGGCCTGCTTATTTGGATAACTCCTTATTCACAGGTATCCTCCATATCTGGAGGACTTTCACCATCCGCCACCTGTGACGTGCTTTGTTGGGGATGGTCGTCCCAGTTTTACCCCAGGTTATAAATAAGATTGCTATATGAAAATTATATCACATGTTACATTTTATACACTTAGATTTGTACAGTTACTGCATTAACACACACACGCACGCGTCCACGCATGCACACGCACAAACACACACACTGCTATACTTTCATTGTGTGAAGAATACAGTGTGTGTGTGTGGGGGGGGGGGGGAGGTTAGGAAATATAAATTTATTTTACTGAATGTTGGACATGAAATCACGATCCAGAATATTAGAGTTCAAACATCTGCATTTTCTTACAGCAAGATTTTGTTAGACCAGGGAAAGAGCTTCATTAAATGATATTACATCATTTTTTTTCGGAAGGTATATATTGAAATGTATTGATCTACCACCAATGGAGTGATTTTCATACGAATAAATAAGTGAAAACAGATCCAGCTATGGTGGTACAATAATAGTGGCTAGCAACAAACAATCAAATCCAATTCTGCACTACTCTGCCAAAACAGTCAACAGAACTATCAGCTTAGTATATTTTTTTATTATATGTAATTATAATACTTTGTCCTTTTTTTTCAACATGTAATTCAGCTTTTCTCTTCTTTTCTTCTTTTTTTCTCTGCCATGTGTTTTTGTACAAATAACAAATGATTTAAGCGATACAGCTGTATACTTTCCTTTTGAGAAAAGTTCCTCATAGCATATTATTATCATAGCCAGATTGGTTCAAAATATTATAACAACAGGAAAAATAGAGGGAACAAGAGCCAGGAGAAGACCAAGAGAAATGATACTGGACACCCTGACGATATGGTGTGAGAGGAGATCATCAACTGAGCTGATGGCTTGCATGAAGGATCGTGTACTCTGGAGAAGCATAAGAGCCAACGCCAGTCGCCACGGCACCTGATGATGATGATGATGAATATGATATATTACACACAACCATTACTTAGTTATCATAACAGAAGTGCAGTATCACTACAGATATGCAGTGTCCTTCCATTTATTTCAATGCTATGGAATCCATATAAACTATTTCTGCTAGTCTTCTATTGTTTCCAGCTTTGCTGTCAACTCCACCAAGTCTGAAGTTAACATATGAAAGAAGTGTTTGTCTCCCTTCATTTAGAATATATACTGGATTCTTATGAACAGGGCATATTATTTATCTATGTCCAGGATTGCATTGAAATTAGCATATTATACAATGTATAATATATAGAATGTATGTGTGTGTGTCCAGGATTGTAGTGAAAAGAGTATATTATTTATCTATATCCAGGATTGTAGTGAAAAGAGCATATTATTTATCTATATTCAGGATTGCTGTGGATAGAGTGTAAACAGATCTATTGTGCAGGAGCAAGGGCTTACATCATGGACTACTACAACGCAATGGACTTCGCTGTGCTCTCTATGTACCTTTCTTCGTACGTTTTACGGTTTTTCACGGAGTATAAAGTATCCGAGGCAGACAGGTAGGTAGAAGATACAAAGATATATTCTGTGTGATGGTACAAGTATTTTGAAGGCGCTGATATTAAGGGAGACAACCTACTGGGCAGGCATGTGGATAAATATTTCTGGTGATCTCCCTCCATATTACAGTTTATGTGTATCTATATCAGTGGTACCAGGTTAAGTCCCATTAGTTTGGTTTTTTTTTTTTTTCCTTCTGGTACACACCAAAACGGGCCCCGGGGGTTCACCCCGCGGTATCAGAGAAATCTGGGAAGATAAAGCAGCCAGGCGTGGTACTGACCACATCACACTTTCATGCGCCGAAGGTCATGGAAAATACGAGCCTAACACCGTATTCCCCAATATGCCTTAATGGCAAGGAAACGGGATCTTGACCTTACCTTTACCTTATAACAGAGGTTCCCCCCCTCCCCCTAAAAAAAGGACGATACGAGCCGGTGTTGGGAATATCCGGGGACAGGTAAGAAAAATGGGGACACCAGGGGACATCTGAAATAAGCGAGGGGGAAAAGCAGTTTTGTGGTAGGGGCGGGGGGAGGCGAGGGGGGAGATGGTCTTGTTAAGAATAGAGGTTTTGGGACACAAGGGGGGCGGTAATCTGAAAATGTTTAGAACCACCGGTCGGTATAATGCATATACCTCCGACGTATTAAATGAACTCTTTCCACGAATATCCTCTCTCTCTCTCTCTCTCTCTCTCTCTCTCTCTCTCTCTCTCTTTCCCTCTTGTGCGTATTTTCTTCTTGGTTTGTTTTCATATAAATTCCACTGTAATTTCACTTTTAACAAAAATTTACTAAAAGAAAGTATATACGTTTATATTTTACAAATAAATACGCATATATTTCCCCTACACGTTTACTCCCACCATCTCACTCCCTTTTTTCCCTTTTCAATGTTGCATTGCCAGGTACTTCAATGGTACCAAGAGAGCCAGTTCCCTGCTACATCATAAAAACCGGACCTACTTTGAGCTCTTTGTGGCCGAGGTCAAGGAAACCAGGCACTCGCCCAAGAACTACTTTATGGAGGCATGTAAGTTTAACCGTGTAACTCAAACAGGAGATTGGCTGATTGATTGACTAATTGATTGATTGATTGATTGATTGAACTGTATTTGGGAAGAGCTGGGCACACAGGCCCGTCTGACTTTCTGCCCCTTGCGAGAGCGAGATGTAACTAGGCCAACCTGATATGATGATGATGCAGGTATAAAGAGCAGATGTAAAAATAAGGAACAGATGAAACTGTAAAAATAAAGAGCAGATGATGATGCAACAATAAAGAGCAGATGTAAAAATAAGAAACAGATGATATTGTAAAAATAAAGAACAAATGAAACTGTAAAAATAAAGAGCAGATGTAAAAATAAGGAACATATGATATTGTAAAAATAAAGAACAAATGAAACTGTAAAAATAAAGAGAAGATGTAAAAATAAGGAACATATTATATTGTAAAAATAAAGAACAAATGAAACTGTAAAAATAAAGAGCAGATGATACTGTAAAAATAAAGAGCAGATGTAAAAATAAGGAACAGATGATGTTGTAAAAGTAAAGAACAAATGAAACTGTAAAAATAAAGAGCAGATGATACTGTAAAAATAAAGACGCTGTAAAAATAAACAAAGAACAGATGACACTAACATAAATAACAGATGATACTGTAAAAAAAAAACAAAGAAGAGATGACACTGTAAAAATATATACAATAAACACAAAATACAAACAAACAAAATGTGACTGATTTTCACCAAAGAAAAAAAAAAAAATCATTTAATATTAGCACATTTTTAAAAATTGAAAAGTTCGTTTTAATACCTTACATTCCGTTATACTTTATGACATGCAAAAATATACTGTTAATATGGTTGTAGTATCGTTGTAACATTTAGTATAAATTACAAAGTATCTCCTTCTGCATTTTGTCTTTTCAGTGCCCAGAATACATGGGCTGCCTGTAGCAAGCGATTCTCACTTTTGTTGTTGCTTTGTTTTTTTTTTGTTGTCTCCCTTGTTAGTCCTTTGTAATCTCTGTCTGATTACAAATATACAGTCGAACCCACTTAATATCACACCGCTTAATGTCACCATATTTTGACTGTCCCGACGATGTGACATTCAACCGGTTCGACTGTACTATTATCAGTTATACCTACATACCGAGTCAATGTGCAGTTCTTCTTCGGTTTATTAATCTCCCAAGGGAGATGTTTTGACTACCATGCTTCTGCAGCGGCTTGCACTTTCTTCTCTATCCAAACTAATGTCTATTGTTTTTTTTTTGTTGCTTTCCACCCGTCTTATGGCGAACGTTGGTGGTTCGCTTCTGACTGGAACACCCCAAGCCTTATATTTACTCTTATCTTCTGTGACCAGCGCGGTTCTTATATTTACTCTTATCTTCTGTGGCCAGCTCGGTTCTTATATTTACTCTTATCTTCTGTGGCCAGCTCGGTTCTTATATTTACTCTTATCTTCTGTGACCAGCTCGGTTCTTATATTTACTATTATCTTCTGTGACCAGCTCGGTTCTTATATTTACTATTATCTTCTGTGACCAGCTCGGTTCTTATATTTACTCTTATCTTCTGTGGCCAGCTCGGTTCATATATTTACTCTTATCTTCTGTGGCCAGCTCGGTTCCAGTGGGACCAGTACGACCCTGAGATCGTCTCCGATGTCCTGTTTGCCATAGCCAATGTGATAAGCTTCGCCCGCACCACACAGCTCATGCCGGCTTTCGAGGTTCTGGGCCCGCTTCAGATCTCGCTTGGAAGAATGATTGGGGACATCACCAGGTTCATGGTCTTGTTTACGCTTGTAAGTTATTCTCTGTTTTATATACATATATATATATATATGTGTGTGTGTGTGTGTGTGTGTGTGTATATGTATTGTTTTTACCGTCTGTTTCTTGGTTCCCGTGTCTGTTTATATTATGTTTATATAGTTTTGCATGTCAGTTTTTTTTTAATAAGACAGGAGCAAAGAATTGAAAACATCGTAACTAAACAGTTCAGTATCAGAATAAATTCCTAGTACATCAGTGTTCTATAAACTAATTTTTTTTATTATATTCAACTTCCTCTTCTTCTTAGAGATGGGGGAGGGAGGGTGGGAGGGAGAGGGAGAATGAGAAGAAGAGGGAGAGGAGGCAGGGTGTGAGAGAGGAAGAGAGAGGAAAGAAAGATGTCTGGAAATGAGAGAGGGAGAGAGAGAGGAAGAGTGAGAAACATACAGAGAGAGAGAGAGAGGGAGAGAAAGGATGCGAGTTGGAGGGAAAGAGAGAGAGAGTAAAATTGACGAGAGATGGAGGGGAAGAGAGAGAGAGAGAGTGAAAGAGGACGAAAGGTGGAGGGGAAGAGAGAGAGAAAAGATGCGAGTTGGAGGGAAAGAAAGATAGAGAGAGTGAAAGTGGACGAGAGATGGAGGGGAAGAAAGAGAGAGTGAAAGGGGAGGAGAGATGGAGGGGAGAGAGAGAGAGAAAGGACGCGAGTTGGAGGGAAAGAGAGAGAGTGAGAGTGAAAGAGGACGAGAGATCCCTAGGTTGGGAGAGAGAAAGAAAAAAGAGGAGAGATGGTTTAGGAATTATAAAGATTTTAAATTGGTTAATAATTGTCTGTAATTTATATGTGCTATATTGTATTTTTATTGTTGGTATTTTATCTTTATAGGTACTTGAAGATTGAAGATTGCACAGAATTACAGATTTACACATTACACCAATGAAAGAAAGAAACACAGACAATACTATTTCTTCAAATAATCATAGACTTATATTGTTGTTGTTGTTACATCTATTTACATAGTTAGCAAAATCAAACAAAGGATCATATATATATTGTTATCCGTCAACTTATATTGTTATCAACAAGAATCACTAAAACAGTTTCCTTAAATATTTAGGTTCGATTCAGATTGCAACAAACGTAACTAATTGGCAAGAATATATTCACTTGGATATGCATAAACTCAGTAATATAAATTTAAGTGCAATATAAAAGAAAACATCACATCCACATTACAACATCAAAAAAAATCTTACATAAAACAATTACATCTCCATTGAGTTATGATTATTCATTATCATTCGTTACCATTCACTAACAAAATATTTACCTAAGTAGATCGGGACTGGACCGGAGGAGTCGACTGCACAGCTCGCATACATCTACATCACAGAGTATAAAACAATACTAACCTTCCAAACATTGGTTCTCGTTCGACGAATAAACATTCTTATTCGCGTTTGAAAAATAACATAACTCCCCCGATCCGCTGGCCTCCTATGTGCTCAGCTTAAATATCCCGATCCGTTAAAATTATATCATGTTTTATTTATATACCGGGCCAGAGACGGACCTTTCCCGGAATTGTGCACCTCCGGTATTAGCCTGTCTCTGACCTGTTATTTCCTACGCTTAGACTTGCCAACCAACCTAGGTAACTAGTTCTGTTCTGCCCAGTCCTACAATGGATGGGAAGAGAGCGAGAGAGAGAGAGGCGAGAATTGGAGGGGAAGATAGAGAAAGACAAGCGATGGAAGGGAAAAGAAAGAGAGAGAGAGAGGAGAGATGGGGTAGGGGGAGAGAGGCTAGTCACAAAGCGTGACGAATTAAAAGTATTTTTTAAAAAACAACTTTCGCCGACAAAACTCTGACTGTTCTCCCTTCTATTAAGTATCTGACTGGCGAGTGCGGTAATCATTTTGTTGTACCAGTAAGTTCGAAATGTCGTTAGCACTAATCAGACTGCTTTGATTATTTTTAATTGTATGACTAAAGATTAAGGTGTTTATCGAATGTACTTATCAAGCATGATTTTACCAGAAGATGAAAGTACGGCGGTGGTTCCACTTTGATTTCCGGCGGCTTATGTAAGGCTTTCACCCTCATTGTTCGTCTCAGAGTAAATCGCAAGGCTTGTCTTCGTCTCAGAGTAACTCGCAAGGCATGTCTTCGTCTCTTAGTAACTCGCAAGGCCTGTCTTCGTCTCAGATTAACTCGCAAGGCTTGTCTTCGTCTCAGAGTAACTCGCAAGGCCTGTCTTCGTCTCAGTGTAACTCGCAAGGCATGTCTTCGTCTCAGATTAACTCGCAAGGCTTGTCTTCGTCTCAGAGTAACTCTCAAGGCTTGTCTTCGTCTCAGAGTAACTCGCAAGGCATGTCTTCGTCTCAGATTAACTCGCAAGGCTTGTCTTCGTCTCAGAGTAACTCTCAAGGCTTGTCTTTGTCTCAGAGTAACTCGCAAGGCTTGCCTTCGTCTCATACAAAAACTCACAAGGTATCTGGGATACCCGCTAGTTCTTTAGTTTGAATACCCACATCTAAGTTTTTATATAAAGGGTGACCAAACAGCGGCTCACGTGCCACATGCGGCTCTTCGTGTAATTTGCGGCTCGCAGAAATATACTGGCTGCAATTATTTTTACATCATTTTTATTTTTCTTTTAAATATGTTGTTGCCCCCTTTTTATTTTTGTAGTCTCATTTAATGTTAATTAATTGTGGATTTGCATATTTGTTTTAGATGTTTCCCTAGTTCATTACCACATTAATCACCATCAGTACAGTTAAAACGACAATTCCAGGATTGTGAAAACATTTCGAATGTTTTTTGTACTTCGTGATTTTAAAAAAATCGAATACAAAGTCTCAAATTTCATAGCTACTTACAAGTATTTATTATGTGTATATATTTCTTTTTTTCTTTCATTCTTTCTTTCTTCTTCTTCATTCGCTTCTACCACCACGACCGCCCTGTGATCCTACTGAATTTACACCTGTAGTCATCCATAGGTTCCGTGGTCCCCCGTGTGGTCCCAAAAAGGACTAGAATTAGACTTGCTCACCGGAAAACCTCGACGTGTTTTGAGATACCCGTGTATCACCGCCGGCTGAGAGGTGGTTGCCTTTCCATTCCGGCGTTGGACTTTCTCGCCGGAAAACCTCAGCGTGATTATGATACGCATACATCCCAGCCGGGTGAGAGGTGGTTGCCTATCTAGACTGCCCTTTTCCAGTGTCTCCGACTTCAGTATTTTGTGGTCGTGGCCGCTACTCTTCCTAGTTGTGACCAGGACGGAGCTTTCGTCCAGTAGGATGAATCCTCGCCACTAGTGACTTCCACCCCTGGGTTGAGCCGTTTTAGGCATATTATCCCAGTATGGGCCTGTTTAGGACATGACCGACCTCTAGAACAGAGGTACTGTGGCATGCGTAGCCATCAAGATTCACCCCTGGTGTAACCCGGTTTAGGCATATTTCACTAGTATGGGTGTAATATGGACGTGGCCGACCTCTAGAGCAGAGGTACTGTGACATGCGTAACCATCAAGTTTCACCCCTGGTGTAAGCCGGTTTAGGTATATTACACCAGTATGGGTGTATTTCAGTCGTGGCCGACCTCTAAAGCAGAGGCGCCGTGGTATGATAGCTCTCGCAGCGATACTACTGGACATACCGATTAAGCTTCACTTTATCCTTTCCATCACATTTTCCCATCGGCGCCACACAGCAACCCTGATTGCTTTTCCACATTTTATTCCTTGGCCAGGAGGAACTTCACTCCACGCACGGCATTCGAAGAATCTCGCCAGCAGTGTCTTAACCTCTGGGTTTGACAGTTCAGGCATTTTGCCCGACATGAGTGCACGTAGGACGTGGCCGACCCCAAAGTCCAGAGGTGCCGTGATTTGACTACTGTTTACTTCGCTTATTCCTTTCTTTCACCTTTTCCACAGTGGTGCCGCACGGCAACCCCATTTGCACCTTTCTTCATTGGCCGGGAGGAGCCCCACTCCACGCACGGCAGCTGAAGAATCTCGCCTGCAGCGGTAGATGAACTACCAAACATGACTCATCTACTCGAAGCGTCTGATTTTCAGGCGCCAGATATTCGCCTTCGCCCCTTCTCCTGTCAGTTTAAACAGTTCAGCCACGAGAAGGCCAGGAGCTGGACTTGACTGTCAGAGGCTATTTGAGACGCACGTCGTTGGAGTGGAGAGGGTAACCTCCACACCACCCCCGGCAATAACAGTCCTTAGAACCTATATATTTCTTAATATTTATGGACTGAACTTCATCATGCAGAAAGAGACCATAAATGGCTCTCAAGAAATGTCTTTGTAGCATTTGTTCATGTCCTTTCGGCTCTCATGCATCTAAAGTTTCATCTTATATGGCTCTTACTTCCAGCTTGTTTGTCCACCCCTGATATAAAACTAAATGCCGTCGCCATAGATGAACGCACTTTGAAAACAGAACAAGCTTGTCCTAATGAATGTACAGTGCCTAAGTATCTTTGTTTTCCATTCTTTGCTACGTGTAGCGCCAGGTATTTAGGGGGCACGCTAGCTTATCTAGCTTAATTCATGTCCGTGTATGTGATCTCCAGGTGCTGTTTGCCTTCATGGTGGGCCTACACAACCTCTACTGGTACTATGGTGCACAGAAAATTAAAATGATGGTAAATGGACAGCCGGTCGCGGTAAATGCAGCTAAAGCGTTCGAAGGGTAAGCAATGGATTGTTCTTTTATTATCTTACAGCGTTACATATTGAGTTATCTAAATGCCGTTTAGACCGGCTTCGGGTGGAAAATACAGAACTGAAATTTGGAGCAGAATAGACCTAGAATAGACCTAGCAAATACTGCGTTTCGGAGAATGAGAAACATATTATGCAAGGCATTCTTATCAGTGAAAATGGGTTCTAAAATGCTGTATTGAGCCTATCTTGTCATGTGGAAGTGAGTCACAGACGATAGGCAGGTTCACCCAAAGATTACTGGAAGCAGTGGAAATGTGGTTTATCAGAAGAATGTATCGAATTCCCTGGGCAGCAAAGGTTACTAATGAATAATGTATGAGAAGATCGGGAGAGAGAGAGAGAGAGAGAGAGAGAGAGAGAGAGAGAGAAAGTGCTGCAAGAAAGCACAAGTTTTTATATAGGACGGGAAATAATACCAACTGTTTTTTTTTTGGTCACAGACAACACAAAACTTTACGGTATCACTTTCCGTATGCATTTATTTCCTTCCAAATTAAAATTTATTTATTTCAGTAAATGTTATATTTTATTTGATGTCTTTCAGCTTCAATGTTAATTATGTTTGTTACATGAACAGCATATTTGTAGAATGTCTGGAATAGAGTGAAAGATGTGTGATAAAGGGCAGAATGTCAGACGGGCCTGCATGCCCAATTCTTAAACCGTTTGAAATAAAGATCAATCTCTCTCTCTTCTCTCTCTCTCTCTCTCTCTCTCTCTCTCAGGTGCTCTCTTTTTCTTCCTCTCCCATACTTCCTCTCACTCTGGAAATGTACATGAAATTGTTTTGGCTTTGCCTTCTCTTTCTCTCCGTGGATGTACATAAAAATGTGTTATTTTCTTTAGAATCTCACTCTCTCACTCCCTCCCTCGCTCTCCCTCCCTGTGTGTGTGTATGTCTCTGTCAGTCCATGATTGTACTTACTCTATGTTGAAACAGTCCTAAGAAACCGGCCTGACTAAAGGTGCATAACTGGAAACGGGCTCTGTTTTTGTACGTCCACACCAAGAACCTGAACTCTGCGAGCAGGGGCAGTAACTTGGTGTGTGTGTGTGTGTCCGGCTGAGTTATAGGGATAATGTTTAGCATGATAGCTTTGTATATGTCTATCTTTTGTGCTGTGTGTGTTTCTATTATGTTCTGTAGTGTTGCTATTCGTTGATGATCTACAAATGGATGCATCAGCAGCAGGCCATCTTGCTCACAGCCGAGAGGCCTACAGGAGTGCTGTTAGGGAGGCAAAGTTCCGCAAGGGACATGCAAATGAAAGAATGAATGAGTGTTGCTATACTATGTGTAATTATATTGCACTCATAAAATATGTGTTCTTCTGTTTCATGTATATTGTTCCTGCATAGTGTTGTCTGTTTGAATCTTTGAGCTGCTCTCTGTGTGATAGGTGTCATGTTGTAAATAAGCCGAGATGTAGTTTCTCTGGCTTTCGGTATGATATTCTTAAGATGGAGGTTTTTGAAAGTTTCTTTAAAGTCGAAGAGGCCGTATCTCCGACCTCTTTTGATCCTGAGATGTAGTGGGGGTGCTCGCTTTCTGATTAAATGTTTGTAGATGTAATTTGTTTTACGATGTATGAGTGCTTCGTTCCCGTGGATGCCTTGAATGCAGGTTTTGTAGAAGAGTGGCCGTGTACCAAAGTGCTGTGGCTGTGAGTTGTTTGGTGGGACCAGGTTTGATAACCTGAGTCCCATGTAGTAGTGAGCTAGTGGGTGCTGTTTTGGATGTTTGATGATTCGGCCCACGTGACTGATCCTGAGTACCTGGATCTTTGTTTGTAT
Organism: Achatina immaculata; assembly: GCA_009760885.1. Lineage (NCBI taxonomy): Eukaryota > Metazoa > Mollusca > Gastropoda > Stylommatophora > Achatinidae > Lissachatina > Lissachatina immaculata. The sequence goes on along the minus strand of CM019697.1, from coordinate 22,780,135 downwards.
GTCTTGGAGGGCGATTCCTTCGTGCAGTTTGTCCTGTATGAGAGTTTTGTTTTTGATGCTGTGTATAGTGTTTGTGAAGATGAAGCGTCTGATCTGTTTGTTGATTTCCTTGATTGTCTGTTTTGGATGATCTAGTACTGTAGCTATGTAGATTATTTTTGGAATGATGTAAGTGTTCACTATGGTGCTTCTATCAAATATAGTTGTAGCTTTGTATGTGTACCTGTTTAGCATGACTGTAATTTGTGTTACAAGTTTCTCCCATGTCGGTTTGTGTGTTTTATTTGGGTGTGACGGGAAAGTGATGCTGTAAAGTTTTATGTTGTCTGTGACTCTGAGACGAAATGGGACGTCCCTTTTATTTCGTCATCTGCCTATCCTCATTATTGAGGATTTCTGTATGTTTAGTTTGGCTCTGTCGCCTTTACCAAACTCTGTGAATATGTCAAGGATGTTCGCTATTGATTTTTCTGTTTGTGGGAAGAAGATTGTGTCGTCTGCGTACGCAAGCAACTTTCTCTTTCCCCTGCCAGGTATGAAGGTTCCCTGGATTGTTGTGTCTTGTCTGATCTTCTCTAGAAGTGGTTCCAGAGTGAGTGTGTACAGTAAAGGAGAGAGGGGGCATACCTGTCTCACAGACCTAGTTAGCCTGAAAGTCTCCTAAGCATGTGGTTTACTAAGACTTTGCTCTCAGGTTTGGAGCAGAGAATCTGAATCCATTCTCTAAAGTAATTCCCTATGCTGCAGTGAAGTAATGTCTTGTGTAAGTATTGGTGTGATACTCTATCAAAAGCTTTCTCCTGATCTAAGGAAAGAATTGACGACTTGCAGTTATTCTGATATGTATAGTGTATGATATCTCGTATGGAATGTGTGTGTTGATGTATGTTTCTTTTTCTACACTACATTGTTGGTTTTCGTGTATGAGTTTGTGCATAAATGGTTTGAACTTGTTGTAAGCGCTTTTGTAAGGATTTTGTAGTCTAAGTTTAGCAGAGATATGGGTCTGTAGCTTTTGAGTTGTGCCTTGTCTGGGTTGTCTTTGGGTAATGAGTGTGATGTATGATAGGTTCAGGCTAAGTGGGAGTTCTTTGCAGTCAAAGGTTTCTGTAAAGACATGTACGAGGAGGAGACATAAGAGAGGAAAGGAGTGTTGGCAGAACTCTACTGTAAGGCCATCTGGTCCTGGTGACTTGTCTTATTGCATTCCTTGTACTGCTTGTGTTAAGTTTCCCAGTGTTAGTGCTGTATGGAGTGTATGTCTGTCCGTGTCACACAGTTTGTGTGTGGGTGTTTGTGTGTGTGTACTGCATGTATGTGTCTTGTATGTGTGTTTCTGTTTTCTCTTCAGTGTATAGGTTTTTGTAGTAGTCTCTGAAGGCCTGTGTTATGTTTTTGTATTTCTGTCTGTTTGTTACCATCTAGGTCTATTATCTCGCCTATCTGTCTGCGCATTGAATGTTTTGTTCTATCCCTAAGTACTGCTTGGTGGGTGTTTCTTGGGTGACAGTGTTTAGTCTAGTCCTCAGTAGTGCATCTTGAAATCTGTGTTGTTTGTGTTTATCTAGTTCCTCTTCTTCTTCTACTATTTACAGTGAGGTCACGTATTTGTTTGGTAGGAACACTGAAGCAGTAAGCTCTTTGCTATCAATGGATGCTTCTGCTTATTCATTAGATGCCATGTCAGTATTCCCAAGGGCCATCATTCTTCTCCATTATGTTTTGTACTATCCTTGGTACTTATAAATAAATCTCTATAGTTTCAAGGGCGAAAACTCACACTAACAACGTCAGTGAGAACATTAGTACTTCACATTCAGTGCTCATTGCAGAAACTCTCCATAACGGGTAGTTATTTCCCTTAGCGGTGCCACTAGGGCAGGCAGACCATATAAAAAGTGACTGGAATTCTCATAAGTACATTATTTTTGCAAATAGTAATTATGCTGTCTTGTTTTTGCACTGTCTCCTTGTTTGCCGTAAAATGAAATGCACTTTCTTGGTATTCCCACAGCTTACAGCAGACATTCTTCAGCTTGTTCTGGTCAATGTTTGGACAGTTTAGCATCAACGACATCTCCATAACACATCCTAAGCTGGAGGGAGGTGAGTTCGGTCCTCAGTCCGTGCCTGTTTTAACGGTTCTTTTCTTTAACGCGTTTATTTTTAACTTTTCATGTGTATCCTGGTCGTCTGGGATGGGGGTCAGAGCATGGGGGCCAGCGACCCGATCCCAGTAAAAAAGGTTAATGTTACGAAACAGACAAGAACGCCTCTGAATCGGGGCATTTGTCAGTAGCTCCAGCTTTGTGAGAGATGAAATTAGAGCTATGATACAGCAGGAGGCAACACTTATTTTGCCCCTAGACACTTCTTGCAATAAAACATCCTGTCCCACGAAACCAAACTATATACAAGGCACAGATTAGACCAGCTGTCTTGAATGGATCAGAAACATGGAGCATTACAAAACAAGATAAAGCACAGCTACAGATCTTTGAAAACAGAATCTAGAGAAGAATTTTTGGACCAGTTATAGATCCTAAATCACAAGAATGGAAAATTAGAAAAAAAACATACGCATGCTACTCCAGTCTCCACTTATAAATACCACTGTGGGGAAAAAAACAACAGCTTGAGATGGCTCGGACACTTGGAGAGGATGGACGAGAATAGACAGACACAAAAAAGGGCTTATACAGAAGTGATTAACGGAGACAGGACAAGAGACAGACAAAGACAGCTCTGGCGTGACAACCTGGAAGAAGACCTACGAGCTCTGGGAGTGGACACTTGTCAGAAGACTAAGAACACAGAGAGGAAGGGAGACAAGTCTTGTCTGCAGCACTGAGCCACAGTGGCTCGGAAAACTGAGTGAATGAACGTGTATCAAGTGAACATTTTTTTTTAATCACCGTTCGTACTTACATCATGTGTGCGGTACCTTTCTTGTTTAATATCAGAGCTTGTAAACTACGCCACGGCTGACAAATAAGTTCGGTATCGAAATAGTTAAAATAATCTTAATAAAAGCTTAGCTTTTCACAATACCGAACGATTTCAGAAATGTTTTAATCGTCTTGAAACCCTTTTGAAAAACATATATTTCTTCATCTCAAAATTCCGATAAAAGTATAATTTCGTCGGGACGCGACACATATAAACGTACACTAGTCTCATAGTACGGGAGGGGGGGGCGGAAATATTATCAATAGCATTAGGAACAGAAAACACTATCAGTAGCATCAGGAACAGAAAACACTATCAGTAGCATCAGGAACAGAAAACACTATCAGTAGCATCAGGAACAGAAAACACTATCAGTAGCATCAGGAACAGAAAACACTATCAGTAGCATCAGGAACATGTTTGTGTGTGTGTACTGCATGTATGTGTCTTGTATGTGTGTTTCTGTTTTCTCTTCAGTGTATAGGTTTTTGTAGTAGTCTCTGAAGGCCTGTGTTATGTTTTTGTATTTCTGTCTGTTTGTTACCATCTAGGTCTATTATCTCGCCTATCTGTCTGCGCATTGAATGTTTTGTTCTATCCCTAAGTACTGCTTGGTGGGTGTTTCTTGGGTGACAGTGTTTAGTCTAGTCCTCAGTAGTGCATCTTGAAATCTGTGTTGTTTGTGTTTATCTAGTTCCTCTTCTTCTTCTACTATTTACAGTGAGGTCACGTATTTGTTTGGTAGGAACACTGAAGCAGTAAGCTCTTTGCTATCAATGGATGCTTCTGCTTATTCATTAGGTGCCATGTCAGTATTCCCAAGGGCCATCATTCTTCTCCATTATGTTTTGTACTATCCTTGGTACTTATAAATAAATCTCTATAGTTTCAAGGGCGAAAACTCACACTAACAACGTGAGTGAGAAAATTAGTACTTCACATTCAGTGCTCATTGCAGAAACTCTCCATAACGGGCAGTTATTTCCCTTACCGGTGCCACTAGGGCAGGCAGACCATATAAAAAGTGACTGGACTTCTCATAAGTACATTATTTTTGCAAATAGTAATTATGCTGTCTTGTTTTTGCACTGTCTCCTTGTTTGCCGTAAAATGAAATGCACTTTCTTGGTATTCCCACAGCTTACAGCAAACATTCTTCAGCTTGTTCTGGTCAATGTTTGGACAGTTTAGCATCAACGACATCTCCATAACACATCCTAAGCTGGAGGGAGGTGAGTTCGGTCCTCAGTCCGTGCCTGTTTTAACGGTTCTTTTCTTTAACGCGTTTATTTTTAACTGTTCATGTGTATCCTGGTCGTCTGGGATGGGGGTTAGAGCATGGGGGCCAGCGACCCGATCCCAGTAAAAAGATTAATGTTACGAAACAGACAAGAACGCCTCTGAATCGGGGTATTTGTCAGTAGCTCCAGCTTTGTGAGAGATGAAATTAGAGCTATGATACAGCAGGAGGCAACACTTATTTTGCCCCTAGACACTTCTTGCAATAAAAAATCCTGTCCCATGAAACCAAACTATATACAAGGCACAGATTAGACCAGCTGTCTTGAATGGATCAGAAACATGGAGCATTACAAAACAAGATAAAGCACAGCTATAGATCTTTGAAAACAGAATCTAGAGAAGAATTTTTGGACCAGTTATAGATCCTAAATCACAAGAATGGAAAATTAGAAAAAAAAACATACGCATGCTACTCCAGTCTCCACTTATAAATACCACTGTGGAAAAAAAAACAACAGCTTGAGATGGCTCGGACACTTGGAGAGGATGGACGAGAATAGACAGACACAAAAAAGGGCTTATACAGAAGTGATTAACGGAGACAGGCCAAGAGACAGACAAAGACAGCTCTGGCGTGACAACCTGGAAGAAGACCTACGAGCTCTGGGAGTGGACACTTGTCAGAAGACTAAGAACACAGAGAGGAAGGGAGACAAGTCTTGTCTGCAGCACTGAGCCACAGTGACTCGGAAAACTGAGTGAATGAACGTGTATCAAGTGAACATTTTTTTTTAAATCACCGTTCGTACTTACATCATGTGTGCGGTACCTTTCTTGTTTAATATCAGAGCTTGTAAACTACGCCACGGCTGACAAATAAGTTCGGTATCGAAATAGTTAAAATAATCTTAATAAAAGCTTAGCTTTTCACAATACCGAACGATTTCAGAAATGTTTTAATCGTCTTGAAACCCTTTTGAGAAACATATATTTCTTCATCTCAAAATTCCGATAAAAGTATAATTTCGTCGGGACGCGACACATATAAACGTACACTAGTCTCATAGTACGGGAGGGGGGAGGCGGAAATATTATCAGTAGCATTAGGAACAGAAAACACTATCAGTAGCATTAGGAACAGAAAACACTATCAGTAGCATTAGGAACAGAAAACACTATCAGTAGCATTAGGAACAGACAACACTATCAGTAGCATCAGGAAGAGAAAACACTATCAGTAGCATCAGGAACAGAAAACACTATCAGTAGCATCAGGAACAGAAAACACTATCAGTAGCATCAGGAACAGAAAACACTATCAGTAGCATCAGGAACAGAAAACACTATCAGTAGCATCAGGAACAGAAAACACTATCAGTAGCATCAGGAACAGAAAACACTATCAGTAGCATCAGGAACAGAAAACACTATCAGTAGCATCAGGAACAGACAACACTATCAGTAGCATTAGGAACAGACAACACTATCAGTAGCATTAGGAACAGACGACACTATCAGTAGCATTAGGAACAGAAAACACTATCAGTAGCATTAGGAACAGACAACACTATCAGTAGCATTAGGAACAGAAAACACTATCAGTAGCATCAGGAACAGAAAACACTATCAGTAGCATTAGAAACAGACAACACTATCAGTAGCATTAGGAACAGAAAACACTATCAGTAGCATTAGGAACAGAAAACACTATCAGTAGCATCAGGAACAGAAAAAAGTACCAGTAGAATTAGGAACAAAAACGCTACCTTAATTTTCAATGTTTCCCCTTGACCTTGACCTGTCCTCCCGGCGTTTCACATGCTGCCTGGACTCTTCAGTCAGAAAATGTCTGACATTAGACGGAGAGAGGACCAAGATGTACTGCGAAGACGGTCCTATCACTCACATGGAGAACAATGTGACAGGTAGCCTATAGTGGTACCCAACCTGTGTTCCGCGGACCACATGCGGCCCTCTGAGCTTTACCAGGCTGCCCGCGGTTGCGTTGTTTGTATTAAGAGCCATCATTTTAATGAAACCAGTTAATGGTTTATGACATTGCAAGTTTCACGCAAAATACTGGTCCCTCAACTTATATGTAGTTACAGAAGTGGTCCTTGGATATAAAAAGGTTGGGAACCACTGTTCTATAGGATAGACCAAGTATCTCACTGTATCCCTGTAGCAAAAAAAAAAAAAAATGTACCTAGCTAGTCGACTTACAAGTCCTTAAGAGAACAAGAATAACAGTAAGTCCATTTTGTTTCCCGAACAGTTTTTTATATTTTACAAAACGCTGTAAAATGCTTGTAGTCATCGAATGCAGAAATTTTGGTTAGTGCTTGCATTTTAGTTTACAATATTTTTTTGCCCTAGGCTTATCAGTTCTTTTATATGAAAGGTTTTGAGATAAATTTTGGTGAATTCAAAAATATTCACATTATTTTTCCATTTACGGACAGAGGGAGAGAGGGACAGAGACAGAGACAAATAACGAGACAAAGAGAGAGAGAGAGAGAAACTGATGGAGAGAGACAGAGAAATTGATGGAGAGAGACAGAGACACAAAAAGAGAAACAGAGAGAGAGAGAGAGGCAGAAGGAGACACACAGAGAGACAGCGACAAAGAGAAACAGAGACAGCGACAGAGAGAAACAGAGAGACACACAGAGAGAAAGACTCGTATATTTTAATGACTTTGCAAGACACAGAGAGAAAGACACCGAGAGAGACAGTGAGAAACAGAGACAGCGACAGAGAGAAACAGAGATGGCAACATAGAGAAACAGAGACGGTGACAGAGAGAAACAGAGACAGCCACAGAGAGAAACAGAGACAGCGACAGAGAGAAACAAAGACGACGACAGAAAGACACAGAGATAGCGACAGAAAGAAACAGAGACGGCGACAGAGAGACACACAGAGAGACAACGAGAAACAGAGAGAGAAAGGCATAGTGAGGGACAGAGATAGAGAAATAGGGAGAGATTTTTGTAAAACCTTTATGTTAAGCTTTTCTTCATTGGTAGGGGAGTCACTGCTTCTGAGGTTGGCGTGCAGATTTACATGGGTCAGACTTGTACTAACGTATACAAACATGTCATCAAGCAATAAATCAAGTCTTATTTCCATTTCAATTCGATTAAAACAACTTGGGCAATCACAGCCGTGCTCAGTAAAACAGAATCTAACGAATACTCGTCATGCGATGCATTATGTTGAACACTTTAGTTCGTTGTCATCTGGTTTCCTATATTACTTCTTTATGTTTTGGGGTTGGATGACTTTGGAAATAGGTTTCCCTACACTTTGATCTACAAAAGATTCGTCTTAATACAGTCTTTTGTGTGTCAGTCAATCAAGTGCCATGCCGCGTGGCGCAGGCGATCATTTCTCTCCACAATTCCCTGTCTTTAGACTTGATTATGAGATCCGCCGATGACTTTCTTCCTAGCCACACTGACAGCCCATCCAGTAACTTCTTTCTCTATGTCTTCCTCTGTCTCTTCTTCCTTCAATTTTTCCAGTTGCCACAATATGTTCCAATGTGTTCTCTTCTCAGAAAATGTCCTACAAATCTCCCTTGTCTGCCTCTGATCTTTGTTGTAATTTGCCTTTTAACTCCAGCCTCTCTTAAGACTTCTTCGTTCGTTTTTTCTTAGCTGTCCATGGTACCTTCAACATCCTTCTTATGAACCACATTTCCATGGCCTCCATTTCTCAATGTACTCTTTTATTCATGGACCATGCTTCACATCCGTAAAACAAAATTGGTTCGATATAACATTTAAGTACTCTGAATCTTGTTTCCATTGATATGGATCTGTTGCTCAAGATGTTTCTCATTTTTTGGAATGGTGACTTGGCCTGAGCACGTCTTCTTTTTGTTTCGTTGTGATATTTCCCATCAGCTGTTATCATTGTTCCTATGTACTTGAATTTATCAACTTGTTTCAGATCTGTGTCATCGATGGTAATGCTACATTTTGGTGGTATTATTTTCTCTGAGATGACCATCACTTCAGTCTTCTTTTTATTCAGACTGAGATCTTTACTTTTACTTTCATGAACCACGATGTCCAGAAGAGCCTGTAGCTCCCATTCACTTTTAGCAGTCAGAACTGTGTCGTCTGCACATCTTAAGTTGTTAAGGCTGTAACCGCCAATTGATACTCCTGGCAAACTCTCTATATTTCTAGTTATGTTTTCGCCGTACAAGGAAAAGAGATCAGGAGATAGAACACATCCTTGTCTCACTCCCAATTTTATGTCTTGGAATGCTTCTATTTGGTTCTCAACCTTCACTGCTGCTGATTGCTGCCAGTATATGTTTTTAATGAGTTTCAGATCTTTCCCATCTATGTTGGTGTCTTCCAGAAATCTTATAATTTCTGTGTGTCTCACTTTATCGAATGCTTTACAGTAGTCTATGAAGCATAAGTATAGGTCCGTCTTTACTTCTATTGATCGAAATATATATATGGCATTACTTGTGTGTCCTAGCCAAGATTGTATCGTCACAGTTTTAAAGTGTTTCTTGATTGGCGCTGCAAGGCGATACTGGTTTTAAATACAACTGCACAAGCAGAGACTACACTCTCCTGATGTCCTCTAATATTGTCATACAATTTTTAAGAAGTATGTATTGTCTAAGAATGCTGTCTGTTAACCGACAAAAATAACAAGAAAAGAAATGAAAAAAATATTTCTTTAACTTAAAACCAAGGCAAATTTATCTGACCAAAACGAAAAGAAATATTAATCCTGTGTGAAACTGAATTTGCAACCTTTTTGCTCGCTGTGCATACCATTTACCATTATACCAAGTGCTTCACACAACTTTTCATAGACGAAACAGACATTTTAAGAAAAAGTGAATCACTTAAATAACATTTTAAAAAAAACATGTGTCTACAATTTGAAAATGGAAGGCCCGTGTTGACAAAAGAAATTTGCAGTGGCACGAAAAAAAAATCCGAGTACTTATTTTTACGGTTATCTCCCTTTGAACCAACACCCAAACCCCCCCCCCCAAAAAAAAAAAACCCATAAAGACAATATCTGGTATGACCAAGAAAATTTTACTAATATACATATCTTTAAATCTCTGAAGTGGACCAGTGCAAACACGCAGGGACACACATACAAACACACATGGAGCGCCTGCAGTTATCAGCTGTACTACACACATATTTATGTCACTGTCACTTAGATACTGTGGGGTGTGGAGGGCACAGTTTTGCTGAAATGACCATGTCTTAGGAACAAGAAGTATAGCCAGGAAAAGAAACCCCAAGCAAAGCTTCTAGGCGTGCTCAAAGGAGGGGAAGAAAGGGGAGTGGGGGTGCCCAGTGGGTGCATAGCTAGGAAAACTTTAAGGAGGGAAGGGAGCAAGAAATTCCCTGTTTTAATTTTGGCCCCGAGTCGATGAAAACAGAGTGTCTAATCAATTGGGGGGGGGGGAGAGGATAAGAGAGAGAGAGGAATAATAGTTTTGCACCAGATTACAAAATTCCTCTCCCAGCCCCCGTTTCCCAGGCCGTGTTTCTCCTCTCCCGTGCCCTGTTTCACCTCTCCCATGCCCTGTTTCACCTCTCCCACGCCCTGTTCTCCTCTCCCAGGCCCTGTTTCTCCTCTCCCATGCCCTCTTTCTCCTCTCCCAGACCCTGTTTCTCCTCTCCCATCCCCTGTTTCACCTCTCCCATGTCCTGTCTCACCTCTCCTATCCCCTGTTTCTCCTCTCCCGTCCCCTGTTTCACCTCTCCCATGCCCTTTTTCTCCTCTCCCATGTCCTGTCTCACCTCTCCTATCCCCTGTTTCTCCTCTCCCATGCCCCGTTTCTCCTCCCCCATGCCCTGTTTCTCCTCTCCCATCCCATGTTTCTCCTCTCCCATGCCCTGTTTCTCCTTTCCCATGCCTTGTTTCTCCTCTCCATGCCCTGTTTCTCCTTTCCCGGGCCCTGTTTCTCCTCTCCCATCCCATGTTTCTCCTCTCCCATGCCTGTTTCTCCTTTCCCGGGCCCTGTTTCACCTCTCCCATGCCCTGTTTCACCTCTCCCATGCCCTGTTTCACCTCTCCCATGCCCTGTTTCTCCTTTCCCGGGCCCTGTTTCACCTCTCCCATGCCCTGTTTCACCTCTCCCATGCCCTGTTTCACCTCTCCCATGCCCTGTTTCTCCTTTCCCGGGCCCTGTTTCACCTCTCCCATGCCCTGTTTCACCTCTCCCATGCCCTGTTTCTCCTTTCCCATGCCCTGTTTCTCCTCTCCCATGCCCTGTTTCTCCTTTCCCGGGCCCTGTTTCACCTCTCCCATGCCTGTTTCTCCTTTCCCGGGCCCTGTTTCACCTCTCCCATGCCCTGTTCTCCTTTCCCGGGCCCTGTTTCACCTCTCCCATGCCCTGTTTCACCTCTCCATGCCCTGTTTCACCTCTCCCATGCCCTGTTTCTCCTCTCCCATGCTCTGTTTCTCCTCTCCCATCCCCTGTTTCTCCTCTACCATGCCCTCTTTCTCCTCTCCCATCCCCTGTTTCTCCTCTCTTATGCCCTGTTTCACCTATCCCATCCCCTGTTTCTCCTCTCCCATGCCCTGTTTCACCTCTCCCATGCCCTGTTTCTCCTCTCCCATGCCCTGTTTCTCCTCTCCCATGCCCTGTTTCTCCTCTCCCATGCCCTGTTTCTCCTCTCCCATGCCCTGTTTCACCTCTCCCATGCCCTGTTTCTCCTCTCCCGTGCCCTGTTTCTCCTCTCCCATGCCCTGTTTCTCCTCTCCCGGACCCTGTTTCTCCTTTCCCATGCCTTGTTTCTCCTCTCCCATGCCCTGTTTCTCCTTTCCCGGGCCCTGTTTCACCTCTCCCATGCCCTGTTTCTCCTTTCCCGGGCCCTGTTTCACCTCTCCCATGCCCTGTTTCACCTCTCCCATGCCCTGTTTCACCTCTCCCATGCCTGTTTCTCCTTTCCCGGGCCCTGTTTCACCTCTCCCATGCCCTGTTTCACCTCTCCCATGCCCTGTTTCACCTCTCCATGCCCTGTTTCTCCTTTCCCGGGCCCTGTTTCACCTCTCCCATGCCCTGTTTCACCTCTCCCATGCCCTGTTTCTCCTTTCCCATGCCCTGTTTCTCCTCTCCCATGCCCTGTTTCTCCTTTCCCGGGCCCTGTTTCACCTCTCCCATGCCCTGTTTCTCCTTTCCCGGGCCCTGTTTCACCTCTCCCATGCCCTGTTTCTCCTTTCCCGGGCCCTGTTTCACCTCTCCCATGCCCTGTTTCACCTCTCCCATGCCCTGTTTCACCTCTCCCATGCCCTGTTTCTCCTCTCCCATGCTGCAGACTATATGGAAATCAAAAAAACTAAGCATAAATATGAAAATCAGGATATTTAAGAGTAATGTTCTAAGTGTACTACTCTATGGAAGTGAATGCTGGAAAATCACCAAAACCATAGAAAACAAGTTGAATTCTTTCCAGACTAAATGTTTACGAAGAATTAGAAAAATATTTTGGCCAAACACCATAAGAAATAACATTTTATTAGCAGAAATGCAGATGAAACCACTGACAACAATTATTGAGGAAAGACGCTGGCGATGGTTGGGACATGTGCTCCGAATGACTGACAACTCACTACCAAAAATAGCACTAAGATGGACACCACAGGGGAACAGAAGTAAGGGTAGACCAAAAGAGACATGGAGAAGAACAACAGAAAGGATGTTGAGCAATAGAGGGCTCACCTGGGCAAGAGCAGAAAAAAAGGCGAAGGACAGGCATTTGTGGAAAACCCTTGCGGAGGCCCCATGTGCCCTGGGCACTTAAGGTTCAGAGAGAGAGAGACAGAGATGCCCTGTTTCTCCTCTCCCGGGCCCTGTTTCACCTCTCCCATGCCCTGTTTCTCCTCTCCCATCCCCTGTTTCACCTCTCTCATGCCCTGTTTCTCCTCTCCCATGCCCTGTTTCTCCCCTCCCATGCCCTGTTTCTCCTCTCCCATGCCCTGTTTCACCTCTCCCATGCCCTGTTTCTCCTCTCCCGGGCCCTGTTTCTCCTCTCCCATCCCCTGTTTCTCCTCTCCCGGGCCCTGTTTCTCCTTTCCCATGCCCTGTTTCTCCTCTCCCATGCCCTGTTTCTCCCCTCCCATGCCCTGTTTCTCCTCTCCCATGCCCTGTTTCACCTCTCCCATGCCCTGTTTCTCCTCTCCCGGGCCCTGTTTCTCCTCTCCCATCCCCTGTTTCTCCTCTCCCAGACCCTGTCTCTCCTCTCCTAGGCCCTGCTTCTACGTATGTAAAACATAGCCTTTTAACAAATTTGTCTGATTTTGTGGACAGCAATGAATAGTTAGAGCCTAAAATGTGACCTATATAACGATATGTACGTTCAATAGCATTAGATTAGAATGTACAGATATTGATTACAATGAGTAAAATCGATGTCTCAGGACCTTTGCATTCGTTGCATGCTCCTGCATGCTCCATTCGTTTGCATGTGTTATGCTTTTGGTAGTCGTAACTCAGAATGGTAGCATACATTTCTGATGCAATCTGCATGTTATAGTTCTGCATGTTATAGTTCTGCATGTATTTCTAGTTTCATTTGTCCGCTGTCTTTCTTTTGCCTTGATTAATTCTTTCATTTTTATACGTTATATATTCTTGTAAGTTTAAGTAAACAAAATAAGAAGGATAAAATATTTTGGGGCAATAGTTTGTGACTTTTGTGCCATTTCCTCAAACATGTTTGCTTTGTGTCCTAAATTCTTCAGTTCTTCAGTTCTTTGTCTGACTTTTGTTCAGTTGTATTTGCTCTTTGTCTGACTTTTTTTCAGTTATATTTGCTCTTTGTCTGACTTTTGTTCAGTTATATTTGCTCTTTGTCTCACTCTTGTTCAGTTATATTTGCTCTTTGACTTTTGTTCAGTTATATTTGCTCTTTGTTTGACTTTTGTTCAGTTTATTTGCTCTTTGTCTTACTTTTGTTCAGATTATTTGCACTTTGTCTGACCTTTGTTCAGTTACATTTGCTCTTTGTCTGACTCTTGTTCAGTTATATTTGCTCTTTGACTTGCTCAATTATATTTCCTGTTAGTCCGACTTTTCTTCATTTATATTTGCCTCCTCTATGTCCTTTCCTCAGTTAAATTTCGTAGACGAAATGTAGTTTTTAAATGAACTAACATCTCATATGAGTCAGTAAGAAGTAATGCTTCTCGCATAATGTTCATACCTTTTGTTAAACTGAACCACTTGCCTACGAAATCATTGCTGTAAACTAGGAGAGGATTAATTCTAGCCCAAAACATGATAGCAGAGTTTAAATAATGGTAGACCCCACGTAATTTCTAATATTCTAATTTATAACTACACTGATCTAATTGCCCAGCACAATATGTCATGTGTTTTAAGATCTTAAAGGAATTATAAAAACTTTCCTGGCTGCTCCTTGGAGGTGATGTGGGATGGAGGGCATAAAGTGTAATACATAGATCCATTTTCTTTGGCAATTTAATCAAGGGGGGAAAAAAAACTTAGTTCACCTCTCACTTTCACTGCTATTGCCCTGTATCTTTCCGCACAAGAAAATAATTCCTACCACTACATTAAAAATGAAAAAGAAATAGTGTTTTTTGAAGGTGAAATCATTCTGTTAAATTGTAGTTCCAGAGTACTAATTTTGTACGTAATTCGTAAACTCACGTAACAGAACTATTAACAAAATAAACTCATGTTCTCATTAAAGCTTAAAGGGTTAAACCTTACAGCGACTACTTTAACCCTTGATTTTCCCTTCGTCCATTTCCCAGACGACTCTTCGGTCCCACTATTCACAACAGACAATCCGGCAATGCAGAACAGTACCTCCCTGGTCGAGACGGTGGGCATGTACTTGTTCGGCATCTACCACGTGGTTATCATAATTGTTCTCATCAACATGCTCATCGCCATGATGTCCCATTCTTTCGAAGACATCCAGGTGAGAGAATCAGAAATTGAAATTGTTTCGTTCTATATGAGCTATAAAAACTTGAACATTTTTAGATTGTCTTTACACAGAATTAGATCCATTAGAATTATACCTACTAAATTATATCCATATACGTATACCTACGAAATTATTTCCATATAAGTATACTTAAAAAATTATATCCATATAAGAATACCTACAAACTTAAAATCCATATAAGTGTACCTACAAAAGCCCAACCCCGGAGACCACATCGACAGCTCATGTTGTGGAGACCAATGCACAATCTTCAGGTTGCGAACAGGACACACCACCCTCAATAATCACTGACTACACACACCATTCTGCAATGCACTGCAATAGGCAAGAAGAAGAAACTGTTAAGCACCACTTACTGGACAGCAGCGCATTGATTGACCTTCGGAAGAACCTCATACCACCAAACTCCTCCATCACCGGCATTATGTACAAAGCTATGGGGCAACTGAAAAAAAAAACGTGTACGTTCCGCTATCTGGCACAAGAGGAAAAGAATGACAACTCCTAAACCTGTGTATCGAGAAAGTCAAAGTTCACAGAATTAGACATTTTAATAAATTCACAGTAAATTTATAGTCTCCCGTAGAAACGACTGGAAGATTTTCTGGCTACATGTAATAAACAATATAGACCCACTTCCCAGACGTGAACAAGAAAACATGAAATTAATTCTAACAAAAAGGACTGAAAATTGGCTAGGCATTTACTCTGAAAAAAGACCTTAGCGCCATCACTATAACAGCAATGTCCAAGGACACCTAAAGGGGAAAAAGAAACAGAAGCCGACCAAAAGACAGCCTGGCGAAGAACTTTTGATACCAAGGTGAACATTATGGTTTGCGGTACAGCTGGGGCACGTTGCAATGGCTGGCTGAAGACCATGAGAATGAAGAGAATTTGTTGCTGCCACGAAAGATGTCAATATGCATTCTGGTCTATAACTGCTTGATGGATGGATGGATGGACGGATGGATGGATGGATGGATGGATGGATGGATGGATGGATGGATGGATGGATGGATGGATGGATGGATGGATCCTACAAATGGAATGAGTAGTTATCATTATGTAAAACTTAATGCGTGTGCATCGGGACAAAACAAAAACCCCTTTTCTTGCTCTTGTTCCGATCTCCCTAGAGCTGTGGAACGTTTCTTGCTCTTGTTCCGATCTCCCTGAAGCAGTAGAACTTTTTTGGGTCTTGTTCCTATCTCCCTGAAGCAGTAGAACTTTTTTGGAGTCTTGTTCCTATCTCCCTGGAGCAGTAGAACTTTTTGGGGTCTTTTTCCTATCTATTTGGAGCAGTAGAACTTTCTTTTCTTGTAGTAGCCAACTCCGTGAAGATGTGTAAACTCAGGTGCCCAGTCTGCGGAGTGATTTTAATGATTTGCTTAAAGACCCGGAGCGGGCCAAATCAAATAGCTTCTCAACGGGCTCCACCACCATTTTGAACCAAGCAAGTCCTATCTAGCTAGCCAGTCTGAAGAAGCACTACAGCCTTTTACTAGAACACAAAAAGAGGAGGGATAGAGTCTAGACCAGCAGTGGGCTCCCTGCACCTTATAGCTGGTCCTTTACTTCATGACAGGAAACTTTGCTCTTCCATTCAGCTGCCGTTAGAGCAGAGGAAAGCTCTTTTTACCCATACACAACATAAGGTCATAAAAGAACCTAGAGCAGGCACTCGTGGAAAGACAACATCGCTTTTTTTACTGTTTAAATCAGCGAAATTTCTATAGAAGACGTTATAGAAATAACAAAAATTTCCCAGAAAATAATAAGATTAAAGATAAAAAAGATAGCTGCAGAAGCTTTAGGTGTTATAAAGAACCAAAGGTAGACCTAAATTTCATCGGGAACCATTGAACACGCTTCAGCTTTCATAACGAAGAGCTTCTAGAGCGGATCGAAAATGAATTTCAGCTGGCCTGAGAAAGCACACTTTGCAATGGTTTTCTTATTCTTCAAACTGATATCACAGAAGTAAAAGGTTCTTAGTCCTGGAGTGTTAAATAAAATCTCCCTAACGTATAACACGGTACTGGCAGCTACTGTGTAATTTACATTTCTTATAAATGTTAACCGTGTTTCTTAAATTGTTTTTTTTTATGTGAAGAGACTGCTATTCTCATATAGACAGACTGTGATGTAGAGTGGAAGTTCGCCCGGACAAAGCTGTGGCTGAACTATATGGACGATGGCAGTACTCTTCCAGTCCCCTTCAACATGATCCCCACCCCGAAGTCCATGGTCTATGGATGGCAGGCGGTCAAGGAGATGTTTGGCCACGGCACGGTGGTCGTAGAGCAGGGTCGAAACAGGCGGCAGACATTTCTCAAGGTGGGCCATTTAAAACATTGATCAGGTTTTGACAGTCCATATCAATCTCTTCTCGTCTTTCATCTCCTAAATCGATGCCTCCAATGCCATCCTTCGCTTTAATAACTCACGGTATATTCTCTTTGCCCAGTGCACAAAGATCATTCTCTCTTGAACATTTTGTTTTTGTTCTTCGTATCAAGTTGCGGTTTTTTCTGTATTATCTTCTAATATTAGAACGAATAAGCTGGTCGTAATCAAAATACATAACAGAGACTTTTGGTAATAATAAAAGAAGCCATATATGGGGTTTTCCCCTAATGTTTATAAACATATCTTCTTCTTCACTTATCCTGTATGGAAGTATGTGCAGCGTACCACCCGCATGATGCTGTATATTCGAGTAAATATTTAATACATGGTTTCCCAAAGTGAACTGTACAGTCTACCCTATGCACTTTCCAGCAAGCCATGCTAAATTTCTGGACGCGAAGCCTAAAGACGTGAAAGAATGTGAAAACCTGTCACATGGAAAGTTTTGAGAACCTGTGAACGAGCACGCGATGCCCGGAAGTGTGTACGGATTATGAGCGGAACGTCCTCGCTCACGTGATCCGAACGTATGAAGACCTATATATAGTCGTGGAGGGCGTGACAGGAGAGAGAAAAAAGCCTGATGACATGGTGGGCCTAGTTTCGTTTCGTCTGTGCTTGTACTTACCCCCAGCCGACCCCCTATTGTTTGATAATGTATTGTGGAATCATAACGTGCTGTGGATTATATCATTCTCGTCTTATATGGAGATTCTCTGATTCCTGGTGATATTTTTCACACACACACACACACACACATATATATATATATATATATATATATATTGGACTGGCACACATCAAGGTCCATCATGTTTCATTCGCATGGATAATACTATGTCAGTGGTATCAGGAGATACCTAACCTGACAGCAGCAGCTGCACAATCAGTGATGTGCATTAGCATATGGTAATTCCTGGAGAAGGGAGGTGAGGCACTATAGCGGGAGCTGTGAGTGATAATTCAGTGGACTGGCACAAGGGGTGATATGTGTGATAATTCGGTGCATTGACCCAAGGGGGAGATATGAGTGTCATAAGAGCGGCAGTAGCTGCCATGTTAATAAATGCGAGGACACAATTTAGAAGAATGTGTGTATTGCATTATGACGGTCAGGAGAGGCCAGGCCAATCTGGTCCATATGATTTCAGTTGATACTTAGATAGTTATACATATGCTGATGTCATGCGCTTATTACACTCATGATGATACATGTTGATGTTCTGTGTATGCAATGTCTGTTGTGGCGTTAATATGGTGTATGTAGTGTGGATAATAAATATGTTGTTTAATTTAATGGCTTGATTTGGTAATGTGTATTGCCTGTCATGTATTTGGTATGAATGTATGTAATATGCTGCATAAATGGCATACAGTATCCTTGCAGGGAAGATCCTGGGTTGTAGGTTCGATGGATTTTGAGCCTGACCACTCACTACGGTAGTACATAGGTCATGGATTTGTGGGTTGCAGCTGGGTTTTTGGTCCTGCCCTTTCCCTAAATTTCCCCAATTGTGGATCTAGTAAAGGCTAGGTTTACAAATCCCCAACCTGGCTTGAAGACCTACACCTATGGATTATTGTGAAGTTCTAATGAAACCGCACAGCATCTCACTCACGTGTGTAAATTACCTATGTTCAGTTTTTATAATTCGTCTACTAAGGTGAGTCGATATCAGAAGAGTACTTCATACATAAAAACTGCACTGTGATCCTCTTGGTCAGTCCAAGTGATTCATGTATTTAGCGTGTTCGATAGAAAACTACACTGCGATCCTCTTTGTCAGTCCAAGTGATTCATGCATTTAGCGTGTTCTATAGAAACTACGCTGCGATCCTCTTAGTCAGTCCAAGTGATTCATGCATTTAGCGTGTTCTATAGAAACTACGCTGTGATCTTCTTAGTCAGTCCAAGTGAGACTTGTTTAGCACGTTCTTGGACATATGAAGAAGAAGAAGAAGAAGAAGAAGAAGAAACAGCAGTAGCAAAAGGGGAGAAGAAGTAATAGTACTAGGAGTAGTAGTAACAGACACAGAAGTAGCAGAAATAAGTAACAGTAGTATAAACAATGGAGGCAACCTCCAAGGGGATGTAGTAGCAGCTGTATAGTAGTAGTAACAGCAACGGTAATAGCGGTTTGTTTGTTTGTTTGTTTGTTTGTTTGTTTGTTTGTTTGTTTGTTTGTTTGTTTTTAACATGTATAGTTTAGTAAATTAATTAAAAATGACTTTTTGTAGCGGGCAGGAGATTCTGGAGCTAATGTAGACTGTAACGTCTGTGATGTCAAAGGGGAAGAACTTTTGCCGAACTAGGGAGGTGTTTCATAGGCGCTACAGTGTGCAGACAGTGGCGCCGTGGAAACATCTACCCAGTTGACAAACAACATCACCGGAACTGTCTCTTATGGAGCTTATTGGATGTAGTGGATTTTTTTTTCCCTTTTGTTGTCATCTTTCTCAAACAGATCCATCTACACATAGCAAAATTCTTTAATATAATCACTGTTTATTTATTTCTTTTATTTTTTTTTCATTCTACAAAATAATATTTCAAGGTCTCCTTTTGTTTTTGTACAAGGTAAACATAATAACGAAATCTTAGTAACATTCCCGTCTTTTTAAAACAACGATCTTCTGTTATTAAAAACGCGCCACTTTTACGTTCTATAATTCGTCTGCACTTTAACTTTTATAGTTCTTCGTCTGCACTTTAACTTTTATAGTTCTTCGTCTGTACTATAACTTTTATAGTTCTTCGTCTGCACTTTAACTTTTATACTTCTTCGTTTGTACTGACTTTTATAGTTTTTCATCTGCACTCTGACTTTTATAGTTCTTCACCTGTACTATGGCTTGTATAGTTTTTTCGTCTGTACTCGAACTCTTATAGTTCTTCACTTGTACTCTGGCTTTTATAGTTCTTCACCTGTACTCTGTCTTTTATAGTTCTTCGTCTGTAAGCTAACTTTTATAGCTCTATTCTCAAAATCGTTATGTTTTTTTTCCTCTAAATCTTACTTCACTTTTTCACAGTCTTCTTTTCTATTAAATTTGAAACTATTATCATCCTATATTTTTTTGTAAATAATAAAACTTGGTGTTTTGTTGTTTTTTTTTTTCATTTCTCCAAATCTTAACGTTTTCAATTTCTAGAAAATAAAATATGAAAACATTCACATTCCACCAACACATACACTCTGAATAAGTTCCAAAAGCTTTCTGTGGCTCAGTTTTTCACACTCATCAAGTCATTTCTCACTAGCAACATCTCCCTTATATCCTTTGCGACTTTATCCGTCAGTCCACAGGACTAACCGCCATGAGAATTTCAAGCACAGAAAACTGTACTGTGATATAGAACTTTATACACAAAAATTAAGCTGTGATATAGAACTTTATACACAAAAATTAAGCTGTGATATAGAACTTTATACACAAAAATTAAGCTGTGACATAGAACTTTATACACAAAAATTAAGCTGTGATATAGAACTTTATACACAAAAATTAAATTGTGAAACGGAACTTCATGCGCAAAAAAATTAAACAGGTGATATAGAACTTCGTGCACAAAACCTATTCTGTGATATAGAAATTCATGCACGAAAATTAAGCTGTGATATAGAACTTCATGTAGAAAAATTAAAACTGTGATACTCTTAACCACAGCATATGAAGCTTGTACTTGCTGACTGGGTATTATTGTGAGTTATGATTTTCCTATGATAATACAGAAACGAAGAGAGGCGGTGTGCAAAAACCTGGAGCTAAAACCTGACGAGACGTCGTATTCTGACATCATGCATCGACTTGTGAAGCGCTACCTGTTCAAACTGGAGAGGGCCAAGGACGAGAAGGAAATAGGTGAGGAAAAAAAAAACATGTTATGCACTGGTATAGGTTGTAGGTCGCGTTTGACCATTTCACACCCCCCCCCCCCCCATAGTCGACAAAGCAGTTGTTATGCTATTTGATATGGAGATGTGTTTATGTGCTGCCGATTGGAAGTGCTTGTATCCAGTTGTGGCTCTTCGCTGTTTGTTTGAGTGTTGTGCGAAAAGAAACGCACAAACGAGTCAAATGAGCATGAGTGTCGTCGTTGGTTTCAAGATGTAGGTCGGTTCTGTGTGCCGAGCTACTGAGCTTAGTGATGTGGCACCACTGTGAGCTGTGAACTTCGCATAGACAGCACTCATGGTTCTTAGTTATGTGTAACCGGCCAATGTGTCCTATTTCGGCTTGGCGCCTTAGTCATGGAGTTCGTGCCGAGAGCGACTCTGACTAGTTTCGCATGTGAACTGTTGTAGTTCCTAAAATGGCTTCCTCACTGGGTGACTCATCATCAAGGACTGATGCGAAGGACTGTCGATAAACATTTTGTGCGATATTCACTGGCACAGGCGGTGGAGCGACTACCTCGTTCGCGATGATACCGAGAACCTAATACGGAATACTGGAAGTGGAAGGACAGCGCTGTTTTCCCCAACTGAGAAGAGTCTAGGAATCTGGACTTTCTGTACCAATTTTTTTTTGGTTTCAATTTTTCACGGTACGCTACAGGCGCCAGAGCGATAAAGTGATTCGCTCACGAATTTCTCATGATGAAGGTTGGTAGTTCGAATCCGGGGGGGGGGGGACGGGCAGTCACCCAACTGTAGAAATTGGCCCTCCCTTTTTCTGGAGCTAGGGAAGGAAGGGCGGTCAGGCGTGATACTGTCCACATCTACTTGTAGAGTACCGACAGGTCAAGGAAAATATGAACAGTAATACCACATCCCCTAGGCGACGAAGTGGCATAATATAGACTATCTTTACCTTCTTATCTTATCTTATATCTTATATCCTTCCCGTGCCGTTAGACGTCACATAGGGCTCGCAAAGTAGTTCGCCAATTTTTCCTGTCTTTGGCGAGTCTTTCAACCTCATCAAAGGATTTTATGCCTGTTAACTTGGCCTCTCTTAATAATCTTTACCTTATGGCACGTTTATTGTGTAATAATAATAATAAGAAGAAGAAGAAGAAAAATCAGTGCAGTAATGAACCAAGATTCCGCCATCAGCGAACTGCTAGATTGATAGTGCAATGTTCGGTGAGTTCTGTTGTCCCAGATTTCTTTAGTAATTTAAATGAAATTTACTAGCAAGATCTTTTGGAACATGTTCCATATTGTGTTCAGGAGACCAGTAACTTTCTATGTTGAAATTAGCAAAAGCCAGAATATTTTGTGTTCTTGCGGTGACCAGCCATTCACACAGAGCAGAAATGTGGTTTATTAGAAGAATGTTGCGAATTCCCTGGACAGCAAAAAACAACTAATGGAGACTGTTTGAGAAAAGTAAGAGAGAGACAATGTACTTTCATAGGACATGCAATGAGAAGGGGGGGGGGGGATTGAAAATATTATAACAACAGGAAAAATAGAGGGAAGAAGAGCCAAGGGAAGACCAAGAGAAATGATACTGGACAGTCTGACAGGATCGTGTGAGAGGAGATCGCCAAATGAGCTAATGGCCTGCATGAAGGATCGTGTACTCTGGAGAAGCATAATAGTCAACGTCAGTCGCCACGGCACATGATGATGATGATGATGATGATGATGATGATGATGATGATGATGACGATGATGATGATCCATTTGTCTTCCTCACTCTTAAATGCTTATGAGAATTTCTGACTTCATTTTCCAGTATTGGTGGTCTTGGATACTTTGTCTCTGCTCTCTATATATACTTCATACGCTTTTATGTCATCTATCTATGACTCTCCGTTTTTCCATAATAAATTTGACCTCATTTGTTTTAATAAAACTCTCATGATATCATTCTCTTGCAACAAAATACTTGTAATTTTTTTCGTATTTTAAATAGAAACCCATGCAGTTAAGAAACTTTTTTTTTCATTATTAAAATGTCTGTCGCCGTTTTTTCCCCCTTGCCAGCAAAAGAAGGACACGCAAACTTGCGAGCCGACGACGTGGAGATCTGGGACCCAACCCAGAGCGATGGCCCTCCACCTCCAGTTCCTGAAACCCCTAGTAGGATCCCATTTGCCACGCCCCCTATTCCAGAGGAATCCGAAGATGGAAAATCCAGTTAGTTTTCCACAGTTTCTGTACTTGTACGTATGTATGTGTGTATGCATGTACTTCAAAACTGGATTATGAGTTCTTCATTAGACCAGAGTGAAGGTACAGTAAAGTGATTATGTATGTGTGAACAGCTTCTGACAAATTACTAGACAAAGCATTTTAGACGTCAGAGACAGAGACTTAACATTGTTCTTTCATAACCATTTCATTGTTCCTTCCTTCCTTCCTTCTTTCCTTCCTTCCTTCCTTCATCCTTCTCTCCCTTCCTTACTCTCTTCCTCCTTCCCTTCCTTCCTCCAAACTTTCCTCCTTCCTTCTTTCCGTCCTCCTTCCTTCTTCTTTCCTTCATTATGTCCTTCCTTTCTTCCTTCCTTCCTCCTTCTCTTCCCTTCCTTCCTTTCTCTCGCCCCCTCCTCCTTTTAAAAAAAAAAAATTTAATTGCACTGTATACCTCTGTCAAATCCTGCTCTACTTGTACAGGAAAATACAACACACTGAAACTAGATAAGGTTTCTTCATGAGCATTACATGTAAACATTATATATAAATATTACATAGTATAAATTAATGAATGTAAGAAAATGCCGTGTTTGGTTTACTTTTCTCACTAGAGAAAAAGCACAACGGAAGTACGGGAAGCGCCATGCTTTAAAAAATGGCTAGATTTTAAAATAAAGAACTGAGATAAAGCATTCCACGGAATACAGAATGCCCTGAAAGTGAATACCAAATAGAACTCCTACGATCTATCGAACCGGCCTTTCTGTCTCAAACTTTTAAAGAAACAATGAAGATTGTGAGTGAGTCAATGCTTCCATTAAGAAATATCCGTAATGCATGTGTGATCGTTTTGCTCTGCACGCAGATGTCCGGTTCAATAGGCGGAAAGGAGGCACTAGATCACATGGCCGAAGAACATCTTCGTCAAACCTTCCCATAGCTACAACACTGGCAATACCCCAGCTGGATGCAATACAGAGGTATGGCGTCAGTGACCTTTCTGCCTCACACCATCCATCTCTTTCTCATAAAATGTTTGTGTTTGGCCTCGTTTGTCAGATCTTCATTGTGTGTGCTGTGTTAGAGCAAATATGGCTTGTTAGAATGACGGGCCGGGGGCAAGGGATTCAAGGCTGGTCAAGACCCTTGAGACTGGCGAATCAGACCTGGTGATGGTTCTTGGGTCGGCGAATCAGACCTGATGAAGAGTTTTTGGCTGGCGAATCAGAACTGGTGAAAAGTTTTAGGGGCCGTGAATTAGAACCGGCCAACACTTTTTTGGGGTCGGCGAATCAGAGCTCTTCAAAATCCAGTGGGTCTATCGAATCAGGTCAAGACACTACCTCATCTGTTGTGGAGCTTACAGTGAGAATCTGACTTGGTTGTTCAACCTTGCCGAACTAGGCAGGGTGTGTATGCCACGATGGTGTTATTTCTCTAATTGGCTCAATTCTGGATATTTCAGCAGTCCACTATAATCCACTCCCCCCCCCCCCCCCACCCACCCTAGGCAGTGCCAGTACTTCATCATTATCACGGCATAGCTCGTAAAGAACAATAGATAATGCTACCTGCCAAGTCAGATCAAGAATAAAATAAGAGAAATATCAGTGCTAACTTTTGCTTAGAAAAGAAATAGTTGACCTTTTTTTCATGATATCCTACCTTTCTTTCATGCCTTAACAGTTTTGCCTATATTTTAACCCACTATGCTTCGCCATGCTGCCATGTATTCTCCTTCTCAGAGCCAGTTTCACTAAATACTAATAAGAAGCGTGACTGTTTTTACAGTTTAGTTGCGTTTTTTTTTCTTTAATTTGTAGCTGCTTCTTTCATCAGCAGCCCACAGAAAATAAAGGAAGTTTAGGACTACTTTCTGCTGCGCACAGAGAAGTGGTGTTGTGCGGCTCATTCATTCATTTGCATGTCCTTTGCGGAACTTTGCCTCCTTAACAGCACTCCTGTAGGCCTCTCGGTTGTGAGCAAGATCCCCTGCTGCTGATGCGTCCATTCGCAGATCATCAAAGATGACTTGCAACCATCTTTGCCTTGGTCTTCCTATCTTTCTTTTTCCCATTATGTACCCTTCCAAGACTGTCTTCTCTAATTTCTCTTAACGTTTAACGTGTCCAAAATATTTAAGTGTGCGGCTAGACAAGGGCAAATCAGCTCTTCTGTTTGAGTTTACCGACTTCAGAGGCTACTATAGTCATCTCTTCACATTTAGATAGAAAACATTTTCTCGATTAGTACAAGGAACAGGACACTTTTGTCTGACGGTATTAGTCATTCAATTTCAGTACCGGTATCTCCCCCTCCACCGGAGCATAAGCCGTAAACATAGCTTTCCCGTCATTTCCATCTTTGATCTTGTTCTCAAAAGTCATTCCATGTGAGTATTTCTGCTTTCAGAACCTTCGTTGTATCCCCATCTTTTTGTACGCTTTGGTTTTCCTGTTTTCGCTCCCTTCGAGGGTCCTATGCTAAAGGAAGACTGATATTTTGGTTTGTTCCCTGATTTAGACTATATGCTACTATTTTGTAACTGCACTTATTCTTTCTGATAAACCCCATTTAGAGTGCCAGAATTTCAAAGACTTGTCTTAGAGGGACGCTTTTTCTGATGATTTAGCGAGTTGTGTGCTTGTTATCCTGTCTATGATTTAACGAGTTGTATAAGTTGTTAGCTGTCTATGATTTAGAGAGTTGTATGGTTGTTAGCTATCTATGATTTAACGAGTTGTGTAGTTGTTAGCTATCTATCTTCTTCTTCTTCGTTCACTTCTACCACCAAGATCACCCCGTGATCCTACTGAATTTACTCCTGTGGTCCTTGATTGGTCCTGTGGTCCTCCACAAGAGATCCCCGAGAGGACCACATGAGGTTCAGAGTATCGTGGGGCTTGGGGCTGTATTCTCGGTGGGTCGCAGAAGCGAGATTGGGTGAAGCTGTAGTGTTCGTTGCACCAGTTTAATCTAGAGTTGGACGCTCTCACAGGAAAACCTCGGCGTGTTTTGGATATCAGCATATCTCCGCCGTGTGAGAGGTGGCAACCCATCCAGCCGAGAGTTGGACTTTCTCATCAGAAAATCTCAGCGTGTTTTAGACATCAGTATATCCCCGCCGAGTGAGAGGTGGTTGCCTGTCTAGACTGCACTGGTCCAGTGTCTCCGACTTCAGTGTTTTGTGGTCGTGGCCGCTACCCTTTCTGGTTGTGACCAGGACGGAGCTTTTGTCCAGGAGGACGAATCCTCGCCACCAGTAGGTTTCACCCCTGGATTAAGCCGGTTTAGGCGTATTATCCCAGTATGGGCGCGTTTAGGACGTGACCGACCTCTAGAGCGGAGGTACCATGACATGGGTAGTCATCAAGTGTCACCCCTTGCTTAAGCCGGTTTAGGCATATTTCACCAGTATGGGTGTATACGGACGTGGCCAACCTCTAGAGCAGAGTGGCCGTGGTATGAGTAGCTTTCGTCATGAGACTACTGGACATACCGATTAATCTTCACTTTATCCTTCCCATCACCTTTTCATAGCGGCGCCTCATGGCAACCATAATCGCGTTTTCTTCATTGGCCGGGAGGAGTTTCACCCGACGCACGGCAGCCGAAGAATCTCGCCAGCAGTGTGTTAGCTATCTATGATTAAGACAGTTGTGTAGTTGTTAGCTATTTATCATTTAGCGAGTTGCATGGTTATTAGTTATCTATGATTTAGCGAGTTGTGTGATTGTTTGCTATCTACCATAGAGAGTTTCTTGCATACCAACACTTGATATTTTGCCCTCATGAGTGACCTATGTGTTCAAAATCAAAATCTAATTTTTCATCTCTATAAAAGTATGTCGCACGGAAGCTTCAGCTACAGAGCAGCCATTATTTACATCACATCTTTGACTTTCATCCACAGATCCCAGAAACTGCTGGACATGCGGCTGCAGCAGCTCCAGGCAAACCACAAGGAGACCAATCGCCTCCAGGACGACGTGGAGTTCATCCGACGGCTTATGGCGGAAAACCAGAAAGCGCTGTGCAACGTCGTGCAGGCACTGGCCAACATCCAGGGCGAGATTGTCAATTTGGTCCAGTGCCTGAAGCCCCAGCCCAAAAACAAACCGGCCAATTCGGTCGCTTTACAGGGCAGTGTACCAAATGCCCATCACCAGTCTAACGCGGTCACCGTGACACCCGCTGGCGGGACGGTGCTGTTAGACAGAGACGTTGAGATAGGACACAGCGGCAGAAAGCAAGAGAAAGAACGAGGAGAAGCCGGGGAGAAATCAGGGAAAAAAGAACCTCGGAAAAAATCCGGGGCAGAAGAAGATGAAAGCAACTTGTGATAACTTCTGCCTGTGTGTGTTTCTCTGAAAGTTTGTTCTTATCTAGGGTGTTTATAGTAGATTCTCTTTTATACCGTATTACGATAAAGCAATGACAACTCAATCTCATTCCTGTGACAAGGGAGAGCATCGTATATATTCGGTTGTCTCCCGTTTTAAAAAAAAAACGTCGTTACAACTATTACAGTAGATGACAGTGCATGTTCTTGTACAGATCAGGATGGATTTATCTGCTGTTTTGTAAGCTTATATTTCTCAAACATTTCAGCAAAAAAAAAAGCAAAAGAACATTTGCTGAGCTGTGATATTGTGAACTTGGAACTTAGTTCCCCTTACCTTTTTAAATAAATGCATTATAATTTATAAATGCAAGGTTAGATAAAGTACTTATTGTTGATGACATATATGCCATGTATTTTTTCCTCAGAAATTGCTATGGAAAGTTATGGCCTACCAACGATGTCAGAAAACTGTAATGCTTCATTTGGATGAACTTTTTTTTTTTCATAATCCTACACAAGAAAGTTTGAAGGAGTATATGTTTTTTCCATGATAATGAATTGAAGACTGCGGTGAAACTGGTTGTTAGTAGAGTAGATATAGTTAGAGAACCATCGTGCGGTTTTAAAAAGATGTAAATGTGAGAAGGAATGGCAAAGGAGGCAGTGAGATTAGCATGTAGAAGTGTAGAACAAATAATAACACATCAATATTTCAGCAATATGCCTTTATAAGAGAAGATGGAAAGTCTTACCTGACTAGCTTGCTGCAGTACTTGCTTGATGTCCTAACCAATAGGATCTGTGCTAGCTAAGTACTATTTTTGCTTTTATTTATTATTTCGTTATTTTCATCATCCTTGATAAAGGCATGTTTTTCTTTCCCAACATTTAATTCATAAATATGGAAAACACATAGATAGCTTGGAAGCAAACAAGTTAGTTTGGAAAGTGGCTAGTCCAAATTTTGAACTAGAGTTTTGTGCTATAAAGTCTTGGAAAGTGAAAGAAAAACACACACATACACATACAAAATGTGTTTTAAAAAGTATCTCCAGAGTTAGCAGTAATCATCTTCATTACTGACAAACTGTCTGTTTCTAAATATTGATGATATCATGTATAAGTAGATTGATGGTTCATAGATCCCTTTAAAGAAAACAAAAAGATTCCATTATGAAGTTGTTTAGCATTATCATAATGGATTTCACTTATACGGACTATCCACATACTACATTTTGTATGGGAGTGCAGTCTGAAGGATATGGTCTTTCAAACTTTTTTTTCCACACGTGTTTCATTCTACAAGTGCTGCCACTATCTAGAAACTATGTCCTGCTGAGAACTATGTCTTGCTGGGAACTATGTCTTGCTGGGAACTATGTCTTGCTGGGAACTATGTCTTACTGAGAACTATGTCTTGCTGGAAACTATGTCTTGCTGAGAACTGTCTTGCTGGGAACTAGATGCACTGCTGTGAACTATATGTCTTGCTGGGAAGTATATGTACTGCTGGGTAACTATATATCCTGCTGGAAAGTATTTTTTTTTTTACTAAAACTTGACAATGGTGAAGTTCTACCTTGAAGTGCATGAGAAATAGTTACAATTCAAACTTTGGAATTCTTTATAGAACACTCTGTAATCAAAGCACACTTCTTTGTAATATTAATATGTTATAGTACATTTAAATGTTATTTAAAAAGCAAAAAAAAGAAGAACTGATTGTCTGCATATATTAATGAAAAACCTGATCTGTTTTATGTATGCGTAAGAATGAGACAGAAGTAGGAGATTGATTATCAGTGAAATTCTTTACAAATATGTCCTTAATGGGAGATTATCAGTGAAATTCTTTACCAAATGTTCTTAATGGGAGATTATCAGTGAAATTCTTTACAAATATGTCCTTAATGGGAGATTATCAGTGAAATTCTTTACAAATATGTCCTTAATGGGAGATTATCAGTGAAATTCTTTACAAATATGTCCTTAATGGGAGATTATCAGTGAAATTCTTTACCAAATGTTCTTAATGGGAGATTATCAATGAAATTCTTTACTAAATGTTCCTATTGAGAGATTAATTATCAAAGAATTTTTTTACCAAATGTTCTTCTTGTTCTTGTCTACCTGGAACTGTGAAATGTTCTTTGCAGCTAACATTGTTATGTTCTTGAAGGACTGGCTTCATGTAGGAAATATGGGGGGGGGGGGGGGGGGGGGAGTGGCCAGCTATGAAGACCCAGAATGTACTCCAAAAATGAGTTTCTCCTCAAATTTCACCACCACAGAGACCATGGTGAGCTTTAACCTTTTAGCCAAGGGGAAGATACTCATTATACTGCTACTTGTCAGGCCGTAAAGAGTTAAGATACATGATAGTAGATATTCCTGTTGCTGAAAACTAGAAGTTCTTATTCTCTGCTATGTCACTTTGTCCATTATGTATTCAGCATGTTTCATATCAGCCTCCTATTCAGTCAGTAATTTGTCCCTTGAGCAACTCTGCCTCATAACAGCTCTTCTGTAGGCCTTTCGGTTGTAAGCAAGATGCCCTGCTGCTGATGCATCCATCTGCAGATTATCAACAATGTCTTGCAGCTATCTTCATTTTGGTCTTCCTCTCTTTCTTTTTCCCATTATGTACCTTTCCAAGACTGTCTTCTCTAGATTACCTCGACGTTTAATGTGTCCAAAATATTTAAATTTTCTCTGTTTAATTCTCTTTACTTCAATATTAAGTTCTTTTAGTATGGATATATTTGTTCTTTTTCTTGTGTCCATGATATTTGAAGAATTCTTCTGTAGCATTTACATTCAAAGGCATTTATGTGTTTCTCAGCTGTTTTGTTAAGTGTCCAGGTCTCACAGGCATATGTTGCGATGGGAAAGATGCCTCCTATTGTTCATCTGAATTCATGCAGCATTTATTCTCTCCCTCTGTGACTTCACATTAGTGGACTTCTCTTGGCACTGTATGTGGACCTACTGAGTCAGTTTACTTTAACTCTTTCCTGCCCAACACTAAACATATCTTAGCCAAACAAGTTTTTAGCGTTAGAATTATGTGTGCTGAAGTTTTCTGAGATAAATGGCTTGTGTGGAAAAAGAAAAAGTTATTATTTAACAGAAAATAAAATGAATGCTCATATTAATTTTCATGTAATTAATTGCTTTGTATAAACTTCATATAACAATCAGAATGTGACAACTGGTAAATGTGCTTAAGAAAAACCAATCAGAATTCTCTCGATATGTTGTAAGAAGATAGAAGCTGGAGGACCTGGCAAACAGTGAAAAATTCTAAGAAGACTGAAAGAGAGGCCAAGATAAAAATATCTTAACAGAAGAAGAAACCTCATTAAAAATGCCATTTAAATAGTTGATGATTAAATGTCTGCTGGGCTCATAATGTATGAAAGTAGAATAGAAGAAGAGTGAAAGAATAAAATTCAAATGATGCAAAATTGTAAATATAGATTGTTTTCCACATCCAGTCCATATTTTAAAAAATTAATATAAAAGAGTTCATTTCTTTCAACATTTTTTTTGTCTCTTCAAGTAGTGCTCTGAGACATGCATTTTCATATCTTAAATGTCCTTTTAACCCTAATGTTTGCATCAGTGTAACCATAATGCTTGCATGCATGAATGCAAGGAGACATGAACTGACAAAAATATTCATCAACTGAAAGAGTTAAATGTTGATATTTGCCCATGTTAGCTACTCTACGCACATAAATAACATTGTTATGAATGATTTAAAGTTTTGTTTTAGTGAATGAAACTGTAACCATAATTAATGTCAAGATTCCTTGGGGGGAGGGGGTGTTTTTTTTTCTTACTCTTTATCCTCCTCTCTCTCTCTCTCTCTGTCCTCCTCTCCCCCCCCCCCTCTATTTTTTTCACTTTGATTACCTGTCTTATACCTACAATGGTGAACAGGTGATTCAATGAAAAAAAAAACAACAAAATAGTGGATAAGTTCCTGGATACTTAACTCTTTCACTCCAAAACAACACTGGGAGTGTTGGTGGATCCTGCACATCTGTGTGAATCAATGCTCAGAGCAATTTTTAGACAAAGTCTAAATAAAATAGAAAACTAGTACATTTGTAACTCATATCATATTTTTCTAAATTATAGAGGAACTTCCTTTCAGTTTCTTTCTACCAAAATTTCTCACCAAAATCCATCCTGGCAGGGTATAGATATTACTCAGGAGTGAATGAGTTAACAAATATGTTGCTTTGAATCAGCAGTTCCTTAGAGATATTATAATATCATTGATATACAATTTTTAAAAAATATCAGTTATTAAAAATAACTGACATTATAAATAATACTACAGTGTGGTGCTAGATTAGCTTGTCAAGGGAAACCAGTTTTTTTTTTTTTGCTGAGATTTTTTTTCTAAAGTAGAATATGAGTATTGTGTGTGGATATATGCATATATATATATATATATATGTTGAAAATTAATTTGCATCTTTTTTGTAATTTTAGTACAAACATTCGTATCCCTCATTTCAGGAAAAAAATATGCATTTATTTGGATCCACAAACTATAATTCTATTTAGTTCCAAATAAACATGTATACAAAGCTATATATATATATATATATATATATATATATATATATATTGTTTTGCTTTAAGAGTTCTCTGAAATTTAAAACTTATTTAATGTGTTACTTCTTCTTCATACGCACTATTAGCGATGATGCATGGTACCCTGGTTTTTGCGATGCGCCTTTTGGCTGGGTACCTCCGACTTCAGCACTTTTCCTTGCTAGGGCAGACTGTGTTCTTGCCCAGACTGCCATGAAGACAGTGGTGTAGGTTGGCCTGGCCAAAACTTTATTTTCCAGCCTCTGGTGGCTGTACTTAAGCCCTTTCTCCAAGTCAGATCCAGCGTGCAATGCTGGCTGGCCAGACGGCTTTGAGACAGTTCACAGAGACATTCCGACTTTTGGGATGAGGAATCCGATGAGTGCCCCAACAATATCCATTCCCCGCCACCTATAGTCTGCTGGCTCTATTTTGTTTACATCATTCTGATAGCCATTGTTGTAAAGACACATAGGATTGTCACGTCCTGGATTCATTGGTTCAGCATCAGATTTTCCTCATCCTTGTAGGCGATCCCCCATGTCCCCATCCGTCCACCGACCTGACATTACATTTTACAAAAAATAACAATTACAATTAGTTTTGATTGCTATAGGTTTCTGGCCTACAGGAGTAGGTCTGAGTTTTTAAGCAAACAGATCTATGTTCCCTGTCTCACAAAGATTATGTTAAGATAAGTGTGTTCTTAACACAGTTGTTCCCAAGGGTTTGGAATGTGTTACATGATGCTAAAGGTCCTTGTGACTAAAAACATGATAAATAAAACTAGATATTATGTTTGGAATTAACGTATTAACCAATTAACTTCCGGGTCCAACATCGGGGAAGGGCGAATGTGACCCTTTTTTTGCAGACTGTGCCTTTGTTTGCCTTTCTCCATGCTTGTCTACACCAATTTCATTTGTATTGTTGGTTGGCGCCCTAGTAACTGACTTAAGTGCTCGGGGTGTCGCTGTGAGCTGTGACCTTCAGTGGCGCACGGACTTCCCAGACAGTGATCGGTATCGTGAATGATACTGATGCACTCGCTATGCTCTTGGAAGGTTGGCGCCGTGTAGCTGCTTAGAGGTGGCTGTGGGTGCCTCCCTAGACATTTGGTGAGATGTACGCATTCATCCTGCATGAGCACTTTTCCTCATTGTGCATGGACATGGCATGGGACAGTTCATGCGCGTTCCGGGAGATGTCGCTGGCACTGGACATGAACATGAACACAACCAATGTAGTTCAAGCTTGTAATTATCCAAAACCAACATTTCAGAAATGTGACAAGAAAATATAAAATAAAATCCTATTAAGCAGACTGGTTATTATCTAATGCATTAGAAATTCTTTTACAGTTTTCATATTACATTCTCAATTAGTGTGTTATTTCATTTTTACTTAACAGAATTATTTGAAAGTATGACAAATATCTGTTAAATGAGAAACGAAAATCTTTCTCTGTTATATGTTGATTGTGTCGTCCATTTTAACTGTTCGTCAGGTTGTCCATCTTTCTAATTCCTTTTTTTTTTTTGTATTATTATTATTATTGTGCCATTCAATAACATTTGATGCAAAACAAAAACTGTGACCCCAATAGGAAAAAAAAACTTTGAACTAATAAAATGCAAACTGAGGAAAGAATAAAATATGTTCTGTTGTTGCTACTGATTGTGAATGTACAGCTGTTAGCAGAGTCCTTTGTTTGAAGATATTTCTCGATTGGAACAGACTGCACCACAGGTTGTTCAGTACAAAGTTGTGAGCACTGGAAGAGAGTCTAGAATCCCCGGGGAAACAAACGGATCTACGAATTCTCAAAGCACATATGGGCCTGATAAAAGCCTGTAAATGTGATCAGGCCTGTAGAGGAGCGGAGTGAGGTGGGTTGAAAGAGCTGGGGCTGTACCAATGGGGCCTTGACCTTTTAGAGATTTTGCATGAATAAGGGGTAATGTAGTAACTGACCCTGCTGCTCTCTACCGCCCTGTGGCAGGTACCTACTCCCTGTGGGTGAAGCTGAAGACCGGAGACAAGCTGCTGTATTTGCGAGAGAGAGAGACTGGTGTGGATGTCTGAGCGAATAACAGCGAAGAAGTAGAACATGGCAGCGAGGAACCATTTTTCCTGTGCCTTACAGACTACTTTGTACTTTCTGCGATCTTGTTACTTCTGCAGCCTTCTCATTTACCCACTGTTTTACATTTTTACACGAGGAAGAGAGCCAGTATTGCTATACGGTTGTTAAACGTGGACAACTGTTTTATGGCTATTATGCTTGGACAATTAACATAGATAAATAAATGCCGTAGGGGATGAAGCGTTAGAGACTACGTTATGCTGGGCTATCAGTGTATGAAGTAGGATGGCCAGTTCCTTTCCTCGCTGCCTTTCCTTCCCAGATTTTCCCTGGTACCCATTTTACGAGGCTGGGTCGACCTCGGGGCCGTATTGGTCGGAAAAAAATTCTGCTCAGATGGGGATTGGAACACTCGACCATTCGGTTGCTAGACGAGTGCTCTAACCACTAAGCTAGACGCTACAATTAACAAGCCAGGTGATAAAGACAACTTGTGAAATTTGAATAGTTGCTTCCGGTTGTCAAACTTGGACAATTAACGAACAGATAATAAAGACAACTTGTGAGAAACTTGAACAGTTGGCCACAACTGTGACACTTGGATTTTTTTTTTTTAACAGTTGAGAAACTTTGACAGTTAACAAACATATGGTAAAAAAACTAGAAGCAACATAATGT
The DNA here is from genome assembly GCA_009760885.1 of Achatina immaculata. Taxonomy (NCBI): domain Eukaryota; kingdom Metazoa; phylum Mollusca; class Gastropoda; order Stylommatophora; family Achatinidae; genus Lissachatina; species Lissachatina immaculata. Next base: position 22,745,737 of record CM019697.1, on the reverse strand, counting down.
GTGATTTTAGAGAAAGATACAACAAACACCCTGGAAAGCCTAAATAAATAAACAAATAGATTCTCAGAGAAACATCCTCAACTGAAACTGGTGAAAATTATAAGAAAAAGACAATCAAAATTTCAAGCACAAGTCATGAAAAGGCAGAGGTTAGCGAACGACTGGAAGGTCCAAATGAAGAAGGAGAGAGCGCCCAAGACAAAGATGTCTCAGCAGACTGGCCAAATATCATGGAAAGAAAAAGTATTCCAACTGACTTTCCAGATGATTACCAACTACTTTAAAAATGTACAAGTCAACGTCTGAAACTGATATCGGAAATACCAAGAACGGACAAGATGAAGAAGCATGCTCGTCAACTCTATCCAGCACGCCATATGATGAATGAATATTTCTACTGAACTACCAACTGACTACATTTCTATGCATTCCTCATTGTAATCCCTTGGGATACCTTTACAGGTAACCCCCCCCCCCCCACTTCCATGCCATATTGGGGATACGGTCATCATCATCAGGTGCCGTGCCGAGTGGCGTTGGCTATTATGCATCTCCAGAGTACACGATCTTTCATGCAGGCCATCAACCATCCCCTCAGACTGTCCAGTATCATTTCTCTTGGTCTTCCTCTGGATCTTCCTACTTCTATTTTTTCCTGTTGTTATAATATTTTCAATGCCCCCTCTTCTCATTGCATGTCATATGAAAGTACACTGTTTTTGTTGTTTTTGTTTTTTTTTTTTGTCTCTTCAGCTCTTCTCATACATTCTTCATTAGCTATTTTTGCAGTCCAGGGAATTCGCAACATTCTTCTAATAAACCACATTTCTGCTGCTTCCAATGATTTTTGTGCAGACCTGCCTATTGTCCATGATTCACTTCCACATAACAAGATAAGTTCAATATAGCATTTTATGATTCGTTTTCTAACATTCATTGATAAAGATGTGTTGGATAATATGTTTCTCATTCTCTGAAATGCAGTCTGTGCTTGGCCTATTCTGTTCCTAATTTCTATTCTGCATTTCCCATCTGAAGTTATTACTGCTCCAAGGTATTTGAATTTCTGCACCTGCTTTAGAATAGTTTCGTTTAATTTTGTACTGCATGTTGGTGGATTCTGTTTCTTAGATATAACCATAGTCTCTGTCTTTTTGATGTTCCAAGTAACACCTTTCTGTTCACTTTCTTTGTCGACTTTATCCAAGAGATTTTGCAGGTCTTGTTGGTTCTCAGCTATCAGTACTGTGTCGTCAGCATACCCAAGGTTGTTAATATTGTATCCTCCAATTTTTATGCCTGGTTCTGTGATGATCGTTCTTAGAATATTCTCGCTGTACAGTGAAAAAAGGTATTGAGATAGTACACATCCTTGTTGCACCCCTTGTTTTATAGGTTATTTTCCAATTCTATTTTCAACCCCAATTGCTGCTTCTTGCTGCCAGTATAGATGTTTTACAATCTTCGGGTCTTTGCCGTCTATATTGATGTCTCCAAGCATTTTAATAATTTCAATATGTTTCACCTTGTCTAATGCCTTGGTTAATCAGTGAAGCATAAGTAGAGATCTTTCTGTACTTCTAAACTCTTTCTGTTAGTGTTCGTAAAGCATAAATGACATTGTGTGTTCCCTTTCCTTCAACAAATCCAAACTGTTCATCTGCTATGTCCATTTTTATCATTTTCCTTGTTCTTGTCATAATGATTATCAGAAGTAGCTTCGTTATGTGACGTAAGAGGCTGATAGTCCGGTGGTCATCACATTCCTTTGCCACCTGGTTTCTTTGGTACGGTAAAGTAAGATAACAAATATTGTAGGATTAAACCTCGAAAAAAATCGTAGACAAAGCACTTTAGTGAGACGTGAGAGAAAGAAAAATCACAAGAGAATTACCTGGGATTCGAACACGGACTCCGGTAGGACGAGCAGCCGTCTAGCCACGAGAGAACGGCGTACTATCGACTTAGCCAACTAGCACCCCAAAAAAGGTGTTTTGCTGACATAGTCTTTAGTAACTGCTCAGCAGACATGAGAGATCGTGACACCCGGAAAGAAACGAGGTCGTGACACACAGAAATTCCGTAGCTTAGATTCATTCTCTCTAGCAGGTACCAACTAGACAGACATACACACGGTCTCCTGCCATGTCTGGTGCAAACTTGAACAACAATAACAAACGAACGAATACTTATTACATGAAGTTAGTTTCAGGTATAGTTTTAAGGAACAATTTTTTATAAATAGGAAACTACGAGGTTTTGGTACGGTTTCTTTGGTAGTGCTATAAACGTGGATTTAAGCAAGTCACTGGGCACATAACCACTGTTGTAAGTGTCACTCAGTAACTTGGTTATTATTTTTATTCCTATCTCCTCTTGCCTTCTATTGTTATATTATACGGGAATAGGGTGATGGGCCGGTATTTCCAACACCTTCGAGCATGAAAGTGTGATGTGGTCAGTTTCACGCCAGGTCGCATTTACCTTCTCAGGCTGTAGTCCCTGTACTGTATTAAAAGTAAAAATTCCGTGGCCAGCATAAACAGGTCTTTGGGAGGTCAAAGGGACAGGTAAAAAAAAAAAAAGACCGGAAGTTGACAGCTACACATGCGCAAGCATACAGGTAAGAACGACGGGAACCAGGAAATGGCAGGGGACTAGTTTGAGTACCTACTTTGGGGACGCGGTCCTGGTTGCTATAAATATCTCTATGATGAACTACAGTTTGTAGAAAAGTGCAAACTAAATATATTTATGTTATTCTAGTGTCAAGATCAACGCGCAGAAATGAAGGAAAGGGATTTGGATAAGGCAACAATCGACACGTACCAGTATTGGGTACAACAAGGCATTCGCAGTGACCTGAATTCTGTAAGTATGGCGGTTCCTCTATTTTTTTTTCGTCTTTTTTTTGTAGTTATTTAGTTCAGTCTGGTAACCTTTACATGTGTTTTAAGGGGATCAGACCCCCCCCCCCCAAGTGAACTTCACACAACAATGAAATTGCTATTTTGTCAGAAATTGGTATTCTGTCTGGTCTTTTGAAGACAACTTCTCCCCCTAGTCCAAGTTTCTGTGATGTCAGTTTCAGAACAAGTTCCTTCTTCTTGTCTGTCGCGTGAAACTAATTTCTTTCATTTTTTTTTCTCCTCAGCCTTTCAGAGCCATTGTTTTTCTTCGCGCCAACTAAAGCTATTTTATTATCTTTCATATTTTTGTAAATAGTCTGTTCTAATGTTTTTGACAGATTTTACCATAAGGTCACTGCCATATGAAGAAATCCATTTTGTTTGCTGCCAAGTTTGAAAATATAAACAAAGTCTGTAAAAACCAAACTATCCTGAATTGTTGTGGTTAGTGCTGTATCCACAAACTGGTTAGTTAGCACTTATCACGTGATCTTCTGGACATGTTTATTTATTATTTGGACCTCAATCTAGAAATTGCATTTCCCCAACAAGAATGACAGTGGTTCTAGATAATGTTCATCATAGAATGCTTGAAAAGTTTGAAAGTACAATTGTTAAATGAAATGATCTCTTTAATTCAGTTACTTCGGCTTAGGTCTGTGCCATGAAAGCGCCTGGAGGAATATGGTGTAAGTGCCCATATTTTCCCTGACCTGGCTGCCAACTAGAGGGTGATGTGGTCATCTCCATGGCAGACCACCCTCTCTTTTCTCAACTCCAGAAGGAACCAGGTTCCCCCCCCCCCCCCCTTTTTTTTCTACATTTGGAGTGACTGGGATGGCTCCGGCCAGACTTGAACGAACAGCCTCCATGAGAAAGATGAATGCTTAGTTAATCTACTACAGATTATATCAGTTTACTTTTTAAAATTATTTTTTTTTTATTATTGGGGCGATGTTGATGCTGAAACTAAGGCTGTTGAGAGTTAGAAGCAAGTCTTGAGTGATGTCGGAGCCAGTACAGAGGTAATATTTGTAAAGGCGTTGGACAGTAGCAAGGGGAAAAAAAAGACGACTGGTGGGGGGGGGGGGGTGTTGATGCGCCTCATTGAGAGGTAGGGTATGCAGCTGGTGTGAGACATGAAGGGCTTCCCCTCTTTTAAGAAGAGCCAGTATTGGATGACATTGTAATGGCTAATCACTAGGATCATCATTGCCTATCATTCCCTTGAGAGCATAGGCCACGGATAAAGGCTCTCCAGTCATCCCTGTTCTTGGAATTATTCTCTGCTTCCTTCCATGTGTATCCCTTGTCTCTGAGCACTGCCACAGTTTCTCTTCTCCAAGTAATTCTAGGTCTTCCTCATTAGGATAGGGGGCCCAAAAATAGTGTTGCCGCCTTCTTACAAAATTCATCATCAGACATAGTAACAGCCCAGAAGCCTTTTCTGAAACCTCTATGAAAATGGTCTAAGAGCAAAATGCTGCCAACAGTTTGCATCTTAGAATAAAGCTGTGTTGTGATGAAACTCTGTAGATCACAGAACTACCTTGGTCTCACAGTTTTCTGTGAACAGTTCTTGTTTCTGAGGACCTTGGTCTCACAGTTTACTATGAACAATTCTTGTTTCTGACTACCTTGGTCTCACAGTTTACTGTGAACAAGTCTTGTTTCTGACTACCTTGGTCTCACAGTTTACTGTGAACAAGTCTTGTTTCTGACTACCTTGGTCTCACAGTTTACTGTGAACAAGTCTTGTTTCTGACTAGCAAATGATCCTATGGCTACACCTGTTACCACTGTGGTTTCCAAACCTTTCTGGGCAGCAAACCACTTGCTACCCATGCCACATCCCTGATATCCACTTTTTCTGCTTAGTTTATTATGTCCCTTTATCATTTCCTTATTCCTGAAACTTCTACCAGGGAACTTTGGGAAGCATTAGTTTATTGTTGTGGTACTTAATTTCAAATTCTGAAACCAGTTTTATTGTTATGGTACATAATAACAAATGATGATAAAGGTAAGAAAAATATTTCTTTTTTAGCATTTAAAAAAAAATGTTATCATTTATTTGCTTTCTAGGTTGCCCTTGGTCCAGGGAGGTTACCTTTTCGATCAGCAATCTTCCTGTTTATATTGGCATTCTGTTGCTTCATTGTTGGCATCCTACTAGTATGGCTCAGGATGCGACATGTGTACTTGTGGGACTGGGAAGCCCAGTTCTTGGGACCTTTCTTTTTCATTTTGTTCTTGCTGTGTATGGCTGGGGCTTCCTACATGTGTATTTTGGCCAAACGGCGAAGTAACAAGTATCGATCTGAACTATATGTAAGTGTTATGTGAGTTGTGAATGAGTGCTGTAAGTGAAGATTTATACTTTTTTTTTGTTTTGCTGGTACTTAGTTGTATCATACATTTACAGTTACATATGTTGTGAATATGTTTTGTAGCAAGTATTAGCAAAATGAGCGTTAAAAAAGACAGCCATGTTTTGACTAGAAATTGGATGTGGCAGACTTTCATGTCATCTGACTTTTCTGAAGGTGTCCCATACAAGTGAGCATCCATGTAGAAAAAGGCGTTCATTCTCTGGTAGTATCCATCAACATAGAAGTGTGCAAGCAGACCTCATGTCTAGAAAATTTAAGGTCTTGCACAGGAGCCATGAGGTCCCTATATTAACCTAGTTGAAGGTGTGAGCTTCATCAGGGCTCCATTATATAGCATGACTTAACACTTAAGAGCTGATGAGGAAGAAGAAGAAGTTACAAATATACTGCAGCTTATAGAAAAGGAGGTACAGTTCAGTACCAAAGTAGAATGGGAAGAAGCAAGTGATTTTTTAGATATTTCACAGGTAGTCTTCCCAAGCAAAACATCATCATCATCATCATTGCCTTGAGAGCATAGGCCACGGATAAAGGCTCACTAGTCATCCCTGTTCTTGGAATTATTCTCTGCTCCCTTCCGTGTGCATCCCTTGTCTCTGAGCACTGACATAATTTCTCTTCTCCAATTAAGTCTAGGTCTTCCTCGTTTTCTAGTTCCTTGAGGATTCCATGTCAGCGCCTGCCTTGCTATGCTGGTGTCGGGTTTCCTCAGAGTGTGGCCAATCCACCTCCACTTCCTAGACACGATTTGTAGGTTCATAGGTTCTTGTCCTGTCCTTTTCCAGACCTCCTCATTCCTAATCTTGTCCTGCCATTTAATGTTTAAAATCCTCCTCAAGCTGTAGTTTATAAATGTTTGTATCCTCTGTTGTATTGTCTTGGTCATAACCCATGTCTCAGAACCATATAGTAGGACAATCTTTACATTTGTATTGAAAAGCCCAAGTTTGGTTCTTGTTTTGATGTCCAACCAAAACAGAAGGTAATGAAAAAAAATATTTTGTTTGGAGATGTAATTATTGAAATATTCTATTTCATTATTTATATTTATTATCATAAAATTGAACAGTACTGCTTCAGATCAAAAGAAGGTTGGGAGACTACTTATGTAGGAATATCATCATTATTAGGAATAAAATATGCCAGAAATTCACTGCAGTCAAACTTATGGTGGAAAAGGCACAAGATGATGATGGTTATAACTACAGTGTTCATAATTTAGTTTTTACAAATACAGCAAAATTTGAAAGTTTTGTGTTACCAGTTGTGCATTTTAAAATTCAGTCATTATGTCTGAAATTGCTTTTAAAAAAAAATGTCAGATGAATTTGAAACAGTCCAGAAGTTTCCATCTTCTTTCTGTATTACCTGTAGCAAAGAACTACAAAAGCTAAAGTTGTTGAAGTGTTACATCATGCACCATAAATTGCCAGTTTTATCATTTTTTTTTTTTTTTGGTGAACATCTGTTGTAGAATCAGGCTTATTTTCAGTTTTATTCTGCTATTTCGTTTAGATATTGGTTTTTTTCTTGGATGTTTTGTGTGAAGCTAATAAAGGATGATTTAAAACATAAATTGACAGTTAACCCAGATTAGATTATTTTTCATGAATATAATTAAAATAATGAAATGTGTCTATGTAATGAGGATCTTGCATGGAAAAAAAAGTTTTGATATAGAATTGTATTGTCAAAACATATTGTCTTAAGACAGAGATTCTCAGTTCTTTTTTGGTCCATGTTCTCGTTTTTCATCATGTCAGAGTGGCATCTTCCCTCCCCTTCAGTCCACTCACCCTTTACACCTTCCAAGACTGGCTCAAAAGGTGCATTCCGAATAATTTGCATGTAATATTTCGGCTACCAATCTGATCCCAACCTCAGACCCCACCAACCCTAAAGTTTCTCTTGTTGGTGGGGGCGTATTCCCCATTGTTTGAAAACTTCCTAGCCTAGGACATAAGATAGGAGAGAGTTAAATAACACATACTAGTTCAGTGTGGTTAAATTTTTTGTGGTTAAATTTTTTGTGGTTAAATTTTGTTCTTGTCTTACAGTTCAGACCAATTGGTGACTGGGGTGTTTCTTGTGTCCATAAGAGTGAACTAGCACTTGAAGAGGAACTGAAGTGAGTAAACTAGGAAAATATAACGTGTAATCATTACAAATAGGTTTGTGCAACGTAGTTTTCTGTGGAGTTGGAGTTTCATTGAAACACACCATTTGATAGAATAGTCAGAGTCGGGCATTAGACAGAGGAGTACTAGTCAGTTCATGGCGAAGTCAAAATCTAAATAGGTTTTTAAAAAAAAAGGATAAAAAGTTGAAGCATCTCTTATCTGTATGTTTTGTACTTAAGAACTATTTTCTTGTCTTCTTCATGTTTCAGTTTCTGTTTCAGTAACAAAAAAATTGTACCTCATGGGTCAGTCTCCGTAATCCACGGAGGTAGATGATGTGTGAAAGAAAATAGCAGGGGTGAATGAATATTTTTTTTCCATTTTATTACCACTGAATAAATTTCTTACAGACATGAGCTGAAATCAGGAACAACCCCACACAAAACTGTGAAACCGAGATCAGAGGCATATTCACAGGTATGTGACATTCTTGATATTCTCATCAGAAAGCAGAGAGACAGTTTATGCTGTCAGTAATGTTGTTATCGTTACACTTTTTTGAGTTAATGTGAAGAGGGTTTGGCTTTTCTCACTGACAGGAATGAATTACTAATTACTGTTTAGTTGTTTTAAATATGTCATTATCAAGAGTTTTTTGTTCTTGCCCGGACTGCCATGAAGACAGTGGTGTAGGCCGGCCTGGCCTAAACTTTGTTTTCCAGCCTCTGGTGGTTGTACTGAAAACCCCTTCTCCACATCAGGCCCAGCAGCTTTGAGACAGTTCCACAGAGACACTCGTGACTTTGGAATGAGGAATCTGATGAGCGCTTAACGATATCCATTCCCTGCCACCTATAATCTGCTGGCTGTTTGCTTATCTCATTCTGATAACAAGTGTAGAAACCCATAGGCTTGTCACATCCTGGATTCATTGTTTTCACATCAGACTTTCCTCATCCCTGCCAGGAATCTCCATGTCCCCATCCCTCCACCAACCTGGCATTACATTTTACAGAAATAACAATTATAATTAATGTTGACTGCTTCAGGCTTTTGGGCTACAGAAGTAGGTCAGAGTTTTTAAGCAATCCGACCTGTGTTCCCTGTCTCACAAAGACTGTTAAGATAAGTGTGTTCTTAACACAGTTGTTCCCAGGGGGAATAAGTACGCATAATTTTGTTGATTATGCCTTGCACTTTCATTAGAATAATGTACACAATATAGACAATAAAAAACAAATCCAAGTGGTAGAAATAAATTCTAGTTTTTTTTAAAAATTACCTTTTATTTTTATTTATTTTTCTCTTCAGTCCAGTAAAGATGCTCGTCGACCAAGACCACAACAGCAGCATAGAGATGGCAGGGACAACTATGCCTATCGGCCCGATGACCGAAAACGGGGACCTCCTCCAGATGGCCGTAGAGGTCCACCTCCTGATGGAAGAAGGGGACCTCCACCAGACGGCAGACGAGGGCCACCACCTGAGGGAAGACGGGGGCCTCCTCCTGATGGTAGACGAGGACCACCGCCTGGGGACAGGAGGGGCCCAGACGGCAACGGTCGACCATATGGACCTCCACCAGATTATGATAGCAGACGTGGACCAGATGATAGGTAAGAAAGCAGGACTTGTTTTCTTTAGGTACATGAACTAATGTTTTGTTATTACAGTTTTCAATGATCATAACCTCATAATACTAACAATGAAGTGTTAATATTATTGCTGACATTTGTGATATTAGATAATGAATTTTATGGGGTTTTTTTTTCCATTTTTTACAGTGATCCTTTTTATGTATTATTTTTTTTCAGTGAAAAAGTTTTAATTTTTTATAACAAGGTATTTATGAGTATAAACAGTTGTAACTGTTCAGCACTTGATACTAACTCTCAACCTACCATAAGCTGTTTAAACAACTTTTTAAAATAATTTTAAAAAACTAGAACTGTATACAGTTTTGTTCCATAATCAAGTGTGCAGTTTTAAACTATCTTAAATGTTAAAAATAGACATGGCATTATTTTATGGTAAAACAGTTGCTGCAGTGTTTTTTGTTTTTTTTTTTTTACAAAAAATGTTCATGAATCATGCATGGTGTTTAGTGGGTTAAGAGCATAAAGTTTTTTTAATTTGGACAACAGGTGTTCATCTGTTTAGTTAATAAACATTTTAAAATACTGGGTAGCTGGTATTAATTTGATTTTTTAGTAAAGTTTTGAATATTTAGCATTTGGTATTAATCCAGTGGTTCCAAACCTGTTTGAATCATGTTTTGTTTTTGTCTTTTTACATCTTCCATATCTTCTTGCAAACTTTATCTGCCTCAGTCATCCCATGACTCTAGTTTGGGTTGTGACTTAAACGTTATCTGCCTCAGTCATCCCATGACTCTAGTTTAGGTTGTGACTTAAACATTATCTGCCTCAGTCATCCCATGACTCTAGTTTAGGTTGTGACTTAAACGTTATCTGCCTCAGTCATCCCATGACTCTAATTTGGGTTATGACTTAAGGTTGGGGACCACTGTGTTAATCTGTTTTGCTCATCCTCAACCAAATATTTTATATGAATGACAGGAGACCGCCACCTGATGACAGACGTAGACCGCCACCAAATGGTCAGCGTGCGCCTGCCCCACAGCCACCAGGGGGTAGTCCCCAGGAGTCAGGTCGCAGACCTAGAGGTGTTCCTAGATTTGAAGGTGTTGAACGAATACCTGATGCAGAGTGAGTTTTGTGTTCAATTTTTTAAGTCTTAACATTCTTTTTCTGCATCCTGCCAGGTTATTCCTTTTACATCTTTGCTCATTCCCATGCCATTAAACGTCACATGATACTTCACCAGGTTTTCCTGTTTTCTGTGAGTTTTTAAGCCTCAACAAGGGATTTTATGCCTGCTAATTTGACCTCTCTTAACGATGTCCTCTTTAGAGTTTCACATGGTTGATCTTTTTCTTTGGGCTGTTGTGTTCCACTTGATAGCTTGTTTTAGGATTCTCTGACTGTTTCTTCTCATCAAGTGACCAACCTATGTCCATCTTTTTCCTGATCACCCATGAGACTGGTTGTTGTTCACTCATCTTCCTTATCTCTGCGTTGTTCTTGAATTCGTTCCACTTTATGCAGAGTATTTTCCTTAGGCATTTGTTTTTAAAAATTTGTTGCCTATTTCTTTAGTTGTTTTCCAGCTTTCGCATGCATAAGTGAGGGTGGATATTACATTTGAATTGAATAATCTTAGCTTGGTTTTTGTGTTTGTAATTTTTGAGTGCCAAACATTCTCAGGATTCTTGAAGGTCAATGTTGCTTTTGCAGAGGTATGCAGATTGATGTACTTCTTCAACAGCTGTTCCTTGTATGTATATTTTTCATTCTTAGCTAATGGGAAGTTTCATTAATTTAGTTTTTTCTTTGTTAATTTCAAGTCCTAGTTTGCTAGCCAGTGAAGATAGGGTATCTGTTTTTTCTTGCATCAAATTCACATTGTCACTGATAAGAATTATGTCATCTGCAAAAAACAAAAATCTTCTAGTTGGGTCCTCATATACCCAGTCATTGCCCATTTTACCTGTGGAACATTTTTTCATTATGAAGCCTATGGCAGTTCCAGAAAGCAAGGGAGATAGTATACATCCTTGTTTCAGTCTGGAACCATTTGCTTATTCCTCCTGTGTTGACTGCACAAACATATCTGTTTAGAGATCCTTAATGATGACAATTTTAGGTGGTATCAATACTGAAAGATATATGAGGAGGAAGACAAGTATACAAATATATGAGTTTAGAAAGTGAAGTCAGAATTCTTAAAAATTGTTCTTCATTCATACATTCAGTTTTCTCTGTTTCTCATTTTACATCCCTTCTGATTTGTGACATTAGCACACCAGGCTTTTTTTCTCCTTGCTGTTAGTCTTAAAGTTTTCTTCCACATTCTCTCGATCATGTGCCTTTCATATCATGTATGTATGGAAGTCTTATCAGGCAAACCCTCTTCCATTCTCTCTATGTGACCCAGCAACCGTTAGCTTTCTTAGTGGAAACGATTTATGGTCAAGGTTCAAACTGAAATGTTTTTTTTTTTTTTTTGGTCTTGCACTGGCAGGTTAAGGCTTTTTGTGCCTATAAAATAATTACGCAGCTTTGCAGCAGAGACCCTTGTGAGCACAAATGCATTTATATACACCCTCATGTTCTGTCAGTAAGATAAAATCTCCTTTCCATGCCATTGAGGCATATTGGGTACACAGTGTTAGGTCCATATGTCAGAGACCACCAGGAAATGAAAGCATTATGTGGACAGTATCACACCTGGACGCATCTACCTTCGCAGATTTCTCCTGCATCCGTTTTTAATGGCTGGGTGAACTCTGGATCCTTTATGGTGTGGTTGTGCTAGAAAGTTCTGAACTGGTGATTCTCAAAATTTGTGCCCATCTTAGTCAGGTAGAAAGACAGATAGAGAGAGAGAGAGAGAGAGGTATCACATAACCTCAAGTCTATATTTTGAGAACTTATGGAATCTTTGTGATGTAGAAAAAAGTACACAGATTCCTAGAAGCCTGTGGACTCAGGTTGGACACAAATACTCGATGGAGCACGCTGTTCTAGAATTACTGGTTTAGTTGGGGCTTTTGGTGTGCCTTTCTTTTGTCTTTGATATTGCATTTGTAATGTTAGACCTGCCTTTTTGGGTGTTTCATTTTACAAATGTCACATGAACTGTGATGAATGACAGTGTTCTTTTTTTTGTTCTTGCAGTCGCCAGGATGTCATGAACATTTTGGAAAAGTCGAGGGATGAATCTGACATCTGAGCTGCTGTACCGGAAATGTCATCTGTGCCTATTTGTACACTTTATTTTACTGTTCTTTGTACAAACAGTTCCATTGTAAACATTCCTTGTACATAGATACATACAGTTTTAATAAGCTTCAGCTATAAGGTTAAACAAATAAATGTTTTCACAAGGTTTATCAAACAAAAAACTTTCAGTGTTTTCAAACTTGATTTAAAAAAACTAATCTGGAGATTGTTTATCAGAGTCCATTTGGTATAAAATGAGAACTTTCTAACAAAAACAAGTGCTAATTGTAAAAACAAATAGTGGTTGTTTGACAGTAGTGTAGGAGTTAATAAAATAGCATAACAGATAGTCTCCTTCTTGATGTGATGGGAACGAGATATTGATAAGATTGCTCCATCTGGGTACCGCTGGCATAAAATGAAAATTTTTGGCCAAAAAAAAATTTTTTTTTTTTAAATGACCAATTCAAAATAGGGTCTTTTTCTCAATATAAAGGGAAGTGCAGCTGTCCCCACAACCGGTCAAAAAAAGAATGCAAGTCAGCGCATGTTAGAAAGGCAACTTTTAAGGTGAACAAGGGCATGAACAGCGTACACCTCTCCTCTGGAAGTAACAGCTACATGAAAACAAAAGCTCCAGTACTAGTCTTGAAACAAGTTAAATGACGAGGACATTTCTTCGCTAACAGGAAATTTTAAAAAGTGGCCTAAAATGTAACCTAAAATAATGGTGTCCAGAGGTAAAGAAGGGTTGTTTTTTTTTCTAAGATTGTTAAAATCAAATGAAACTAATATCAAGGCCACCACTTACTTAAAATCTACTTGTAAATAATCACAGACCACTCATAGACGTCATTCATACTTTACATGCAAGTTTTTCATTTCATCTCATAGACCATAGAAATTTTGACATGCTTATCTAGATATATATATATATATATTTTTTATATACAGCATCAAGTGTTGCCATTATGTGCAACGTACATAACAGTTACAACCACAGCCAAAAAACAGGAATATCAAGCAAGGAAAACTATTTCAGAGAAGAAACTTATTTAAATTCCGCTACAAGCAACAGTCTTGGGCACCCGAGTGGCAAAGTGGTTATTGCACCGGTCTCTCATGGTGAAGGTCAGGGGTTTGAATCTGGCCTGAGGCACCCAGCTGTAGAAATGGGTACCTGACTTCTTATGGAGCTATGGAAGGAAAGATGACCAGGCATCACATCATCCTCAAGTGTGTCGGCAGGTCAAGGAAAATATGACCACTAACACCATATCCCTATATGCCCCTAAGGTATGACAGGATTACCTGTACCTTTTTTTTTTTTTTTTACAAGCAACAGAGTGTAAACATTTATTGTGCTGATGTTTATCTCTCTATTTTTCTTCCAATCTTTTCAGTATGCACTTCACAAGATGAATATATGAATTTACCCTGCCAATAATAATCTTCATTTTTGTTTTTTTTTAAACTGACCTGGGGATTTGTAACAAAAAAAAAAAAAAAGATGTACATGTTTATATGTTGCTGTTTGTATCCTTCTGTTATAAGCAGCAGTTACCAACATTCCACTACAGATGCTTCTCAGTTATTTTCAGATTATTTTAACATGAAAATGACTTTTTTTTTTTTTGTTTTTGTTGTGGGAAGAGTTTATATAAGTATATGCATGTAACAAATCTCAGCCATTGTAACTTTTTATTCTTGAATTTAAAAAAAAAAAAGTAAAAAAGGAACTGAACAATTTTATTGTTGTGTGTGGTCCAGTTTATCATTCATTAAGCTTCACTACTGTAATTTTGTGCATTATATTTGGAGAATGGAGTGTTAGAAAGAACACTGAACTGAACAGATTATTTAAATTCCAAAGAATTGTGAATGTCTTGAAACTGAATAGATTACGCTGGTTGGGCCATGTAGAAAGAATGGAAGAGAACAGGCAAATGAAAATGATGTATGTACAGGAGATGAAGGAAGCAAGACCAAGGGGCAGTTATTGGTTAGTGACCTTGACTGATTGTCCACCAGTTGAATTAGCTTTGGAAAATGTGTACCTGATCCTACTGCTAGGGAAAACAGCCTCCTGAGATAGAGAATATCCTAAAGGTGGGGTTTTTGTGAGTGAACTGCACACCATGACTGTTAGTGAGTAAAAGGAACAATGTGATATCATACACAGTAAAATCCCACAGATAAGGGAATTTGCTCAAGTCCTGATAGGAGAGAGAGAAAAGAAATCATACAAGCCACAATCATTTTATAGGCTTTTTGTGCCTATAAAATAATTAAGCAGCTTTGCAGCAGAGACCCATGATAACTCTGTGAGCACAAATGCATTTATATACACCCTCATGTTCTGTTGTATCAGTAAAGGTAAAAATCTCCTTTCCATGCCATTAAGGCACACTGGGAATACAGTGTTAGGCCCGTATTTCAAAGACCACCGGCAAATGAAAGTGTCATGTGGTCAGTATCGCACCTGGCCACATTTACCTTCCCAGATTTCTCATGCATCCATTTTGTTCAACCATAAAACAGTTCACCTATAAAATGTGGCGACAGATGTCGAGAGCCTGTAGATCGCAGATACTGGGAAGTCCATTGCCACATCTAAGTCCTGCTCAGACTGTTAATGGTAGAATAATGAAAACAGTTTCTGTCATTTCAGATCTCTTCTGTCCCATAACATTTGTAAACCACAGTGGGGGTGTGAAAGACTCAGATATTTCACTGAGAATGTGACACTGGAAAATATAACACATGCTTCATTTTCCAACATTTTTATACAGTTTGTTTTGTCAAATGTTCTATGTCTTGACAACTACATTAAAAAAGAAGAGTCACCAATGGTATGAAGATGCTGACCTTTAAAAAAAAAAATCCAAGATATATGAAAACCAAGCTTTACTAAAAGTAAATCACTTTCAGGAAACTGGCTTTACAAACTGTAAATCACTTTCAGGACCTGCTAGCTTTACTGGCAGTGTAAATTACTTTAAGGGCATCTCAGCTTTACTAGCAGCATAAATGCTTTAATGGCCCAAGCTGTACCAGCAGTGTGAATCACCGTTCAAAGATTTATGAGAAGAAAAATATAATATATGACTGAAATGAAACAAGAAACCCAGCAGCCACAAGAAGGTCATGATCTACTGTTTTACCTCTAGAATATGTTGTATGACACGGAGAAGACCAGAGAGGATGATGAATGATAGAGGGCTTACCTCTGCACGATCTGGATAAAAAAGGCAAAAGACGGGCATATGTGGAAAACTCATGCAGAAGCCCCATGTGCCTTGGGCACCCCCCAAAGGCTCAGAGAGAGATATGTTGTGGATTTGCATTGTGAGAACTGCTGACAAGTGATACATACGTTACAAAACAAGCCACCAAAATGAAATACCTATGCTTCAGATTAAAGTGGTGAAATACCTAATACACAATCCACTGCCCCAAAATGACCACCAAAACAAAATAAACCAAGTGTTAAACATTTCATACATAAAAGACTAAAACTAAATGAACTGTGTAAAACGACTGCTTCAAAGACGTCCCACAATTCAGAACCGCCTGTGCTCCAAAACTTCATAAAGTACATCAGATGGCCAAGTTCTTTAACGTGGCAACAGGTGTCAAAAGCCTGTAGATCACAGATACTGGTTTGTCCATTGCCACATTTGAGTCCTGCTCAAACTGTTAATAATGGTAGAATAATGAAAACAGTTTGTCATTTCAGATCTCTTCTGCCCCATAACATTTGTACCACAGTGGGGGTGTAAAGTGTTAGCACCTTCACATTTTTAGGCCACTACAGCATTAGACTTAAGGACGCCAGCATCTATCCTCGATGCCTTTGCTTTCCTATTGACTCCAACTGCTTATTTTTTTAAAAAGCCAGGTTGAGCCTGCTGCCAGTTGGCCCATAAAGTTCTGTCCAAGTGTAAAATCAAAACAGGGGCTCCCTAATTGGCAGGCGAGCACACGAACCACAACAGAACAATTTCAAGTCTTATGTATTAACTGAGATATTTCACTGAGAATGTGATACTGGAAAATATAACACATGCTTCATTTTCCATCATCTTTATACAATTTGTTTTGTCAAATGTTCTATGCCTTGACAACTACATTAAAAAAGAAGAGCCACCAATGGTATGAAGATGCTGAACTTAAAAAAAAAAATCCACCAGTGGTGTGAAGATACTTGACCTTAAAAAAAAAGCTACCAATGTATGGAGACTATCTTTAATATTCCAAAGCATACTCATAAAATGCAGAAGCACAGGGAAACTTACAAATTAAATAAAAAACCAAAAAAGACGTGGAAAAACTGAAGCAGTTTATTACAAACAATGAAGTTACTGCCACAGAGAGTGAAAAGACTAGCATGCATCTTGTTATTTGGTGGTTACATGCTCAACAATAGCTTCCCTGGTCGCCTTACCCTGCTCTTCAAACTCTCGCCTCCTTTTGTCTATGGTCTTCTCCTGTAGGAGATAGTTAAGAATAAGGTGTTGTTAACATAAAAGGAACAGGACATATTCAAACACTGAATAATGAAGATAATGACAGCAGAAAACATGAAAACACTGAAGGTGATGACAGTAGAACACATGAAAACACTGAATAGTGAAAGTAATGACAGCAGGACGCATAAACACAGACTAATGGAGGTAATGACAGCAGGATGATATAGAAAACACAGACTAAATAGAGGTAATGACAGGACACATGAAACCACAACACTGATGATAAAGACAGCACCACACATGAAAACACTGAACAGTAAAGGTAATGACAGCAGGACACATGAAACCACAACACTGATAATGACAGCACCACACATGAAAACACTGAACGGTGATGTTACTGGCTGCTGGCCACATGAAAATACAGAATAGTGAAGGTAATAATAGTACATTTATGAAAATAATGAATGGTGAATGTGCAATAATCATCACACTATTGAAATGCACATAAGAATTTTCCCAAATATTTATTTTATGCATTCAGTTGTATATGCTCTACTACACAAAGAGACTATGAAACCCACTGCCAAGTAGGAGTTTTTCATGTATGCCCAACAATACTCATGCTTGCAAACTGTAACATTTAATAGCTAAGTAGCATAGACACAGATTCATTGTGGAGAATTTTAAGAATAAATGGAATACCATATTAGATTGTCAACATCATTAGAGATCTCTACAATGTTTGTGCAATCAACACAAGAAGGAATGAGTGAATGGTTCATTGAAACAGGCGTGAAACAAGGATGTATATTATCTCCCTTGCTTTTTGGAATTGCCATAGACTTCATAATGAAAAAATGCTGCACAGGTAAAATGGGCATTGATGAAACCAACTGGAAGATCTTGATTTTGCAGATGACAGAACTCTCATCAGTGACAATGTGAAATCAATGCAAGAAAAAATAGATACCCTGTCTTCAATGGCTAGTAAAATAGGACTTGAAATTAACAAGGCTAGAACAAAAATAATTAAATTTCTCATTAACCATGAAGGACAAATATATGTACAAGGAACAGCTGTTGAAGAAGTAAACCATTTTGCATATCTCGGCAGCTACATAGACCAGGATGAGACATCAGAAAGGAAGTTAGAATTAGAATTGCAAAATCAGCATTGACCTTCAAGAATCTCAAAAACGTATGGTATTTAAATGCAATATCCATTTCAAATGCAATATCCACCCTCATTTATGCATGTGAAAGCTGGAAAACAAGTAAAGAAATAGATAAGAAATTAGACTCTTTTGAAAACAAATGCCTCAGGAAAATACTCTGTATAAGTAGAACACAACAGGCCGAAGAAAAAGAGGTCAACCACGTGAAACTCGAAAGAGGAGAGTCCAGTTCAGTGGGTATAACATCCCTTGATGAGACTGAAAAACTCGCCGAAGTCAGGAAATCTTGGCGAACTACCATGTGAGCCCCATGTGACATTTAGTGGCACGAGAAGGATGTAAGAAGATAAAATTTCAGAGAAACCAGCTCTGAAACTAACACTGTGACTTGATTATTTTTCTTGACCTGATTTATTTTTCTTCTCCAATTAAAATCATACATTATTTGCCAGATTTTACTAAATCTTAAAGTCAACCAGACAGTACTTTCTATAATAATGCTAACAAACATTTCATCCTTTTTAAACTATCTTTGGAATACAGCAAAAAAAAAAATGGAACAAACAGTATATGATTACAGCTTTTAGTAGTATCATTTTCATATTCAGTCTCAGAAACTGAACAACTGTTAGCTTCTCGATTGGCTTTTCAAGAGACAAAAATGGGCAGTTCAGAGAATGCTTCCTGTGCTCCTTCCTGCAGATGAAAATATAATTTGTCTATTACATATTCTGCCAAGTCTGTGCATAAGTTATGTATCTGAGGGAAATAACTTACAATTTTTTTTCATCTACTGTTAGCTGTTGATGTGGTTCTAGGGAGTGAGTTGATTTCACTGGGAAAAGTAATTCGAGTACAAATCTTTCTTTTCCCATCAACTATTTTTTTTCGCAACAAGTTACAGCTAGTGTATACATGATGCTATATAAAACTTGCACAGGAACAGTTCAACTTTATTAGTGATTCTCAAACTGGCAATGGGAAGATTTGGGATGAAGGGAGGGGGAGGGGGTGATGGGAAAAAAGGAGTGGCCACTTGAGTACCCTTTGTATCCTAACAGTACTCACAAGTACCACTTTGTTTAAATTGTAATACTTCATAAATGCAAACATTCTTGATGATAATCAAAGGAATATGTATAACAGCCTTCTGTCAAACAACCAGTAACGGGGCTGCACTCTGAAATTTTGCTCTTAATTGTGCGCAGTGTACTTTTTTCTGTCCTGTCAAACAAAACTGGCCAATTTGTCAGAAAATCAAGTTTTTTTCCTCTTTGTACTTGTAAATTCCATCCTTTAAAAAAAAAAAAAACATGAAAATATTTATAGAAATTAATTTCCTTCTTTCTATGTTCGTTGCTCACCAAAAACTACCTTATGACATAAAAAAAATAATGAAAAGGTTACAGGGTTAATTCAGGATACAATGGGTTAAAAAAAGTTTGGGGGTGGGGGGGGGGGGGAATGTGTTAGGGATGTTCCCATGGAAACAGCCTGGAAAAGTCTGGAAATGACTGATCAAAACAGAGGCAAACCATGTGAAACAGAACAGACTTGGAAGTGGGCTCTAGGGGTTTCTAGAAAGCTATGGAAAACAGGAATTCTGAGGGTAAAGTATCAAGAAAAATATAAGGGACACAGAATTCAAAAAGCATACATAAAGAAAAGGCTTGAACTTTGTGATAAAGCAAAGTAGATGGAGGCAGGATGATCATGAAAGTTAAGACATCCCTTAGAACCAAATGATGGATTTTGTGCTTTCTTATGCACTCAGTATTGAGGAGTGATTATATAGATCATGTCAACAGAAGTACAGCAGGAAAATATAAATATCTTGAGTTGGCTGTCAACATTCACGGAATCTCTGCAAATGATGACATGTCAAAGACCTTGCAATGCAAGGGAACAGCACGATAGGAAGCTGGTTGCCACGCTTTAATTTCTTAGGGCGGACCCATGAATCATTTTCTTCCATTCTAATGGCCAGACTAACACACATCAACAGCCTCTTCAAGATCACCATAAGGAAAGCAGTGTGCCTTTGTTCCCAGGCCTTGACATTTATGTCATACCTGGTTCTAAGGACTGCAAACGCGCCTCAAACAGCCTCTGGCAGTCAAGTCCAGCTCCTGGCCTTCCCGTGGCAGAACTGTTTAAACTGACAGGAGAAGGGGCGAGGGCGAATATCTGGCGCCTGAAAACCAGTTACTTAGGGTAGATGAGTGGCCCATTGCCGCAGTTGGCGAGATTTTCAGCTGCCGTGCGTGGAGCAGTGCTCCTCCTGGCCAATGAAGAAATTTGCAAATGAGGTTGCCGCGCAGCATCACTGAGGAAAAGGTGGTAGAAAGGATAAAGCGAAGCAAACAGTCAAATCACGGCTCCTCTGGTCTGGAGGTTGGCCACATCCTGAGTGCAGTCATATCGGGTGAAATGCATGAACCAGCTTGTCCCAGAGGTTAAGACACTGCTGACAAGACTCTTCAAATGCCGTGCGTGGAGTGAAGCTCCTCCCGGTCAAGGAAGAAATGCGGAAAAGAAATAAAGGTTGCTGTGCGGTGCCGATGGGAAAAGGTGGTGGAAAGTGAAGTTTAACCGGTATGTACAGTAGTATCACTACGAGAGCTATACCACGGCACCTCTGCTCTAGAGGCCGGCCACGTCCAAAATACACCTACACTGGTGAAATATGCCTAAACCGGCACACACCAGGGGTGGAACTTGATGGCTAGACATGTCATGCCACCTCCGCTCTAGAGGTCGGTAACGCCTGATATACACCCATACTGGTGAATTTTGCCTAAACCGGCTCATACCAGGGGTGAATCTTGAAGGCTATGAATGTCACAGTACCTCTGCTCTAGAGGTCGGTCTCGTCCCAAACACGCCCATACGGGGATAATGCCTAAACCGGCTCAACCCAGAGGTAGAAGTCACTAGTGGCGAGGATTCGTCCTCCTGGACAAAAGCTCCATCCTGGTCACAACTAGGAAGGGTAGCGGCCACGACCGCAAAATGCTGAAGTCGGACCAGGGAAGTCTAGATAGGCAACCACCTCTCACCCGGCGGGGATGTTTACGTATCCTAATCACGCTGAGGTTTTCCGGTGAGAAAGTCCAACCCTGGACTGAATGGGCAACCACCTCTCACCCGGTGGTGATACACGGGTATCTCAAGGATGGGCAACCGCCTCTCACCCAGCGGGGATGCACTGATATCCTAAACAAGTCGAGGTCTTCCGATGAGAAAGTCCAACCCTAGACTAAACTGGTGCAATGAAAACCACGGTGTCACGCAATCCCGCTTCTGAGACCCACCAAGAATACAGGCTAAAGCCCTGTGATACTCTGAACCCTTTGTGGTCCTCTCGTGTGGTCTTACAGGGGACCACGGGACCTAACGAGGACCACAGGCGTGAATTCAGTAGGATCACAGTGCGGTTTTTGGTGGTAGAAGCGAACGAAGAAGATGTCATACCTCATAGAGCAAACACAGCTATAACAGAATAATGGCTCCGTTGTCCCAGAGCTGGTCAAGACCCTGTCCTACCTCTCCAATAGTGCTCACAATAACAGGCCAAAGGGACAGGGATTGGAATGTTGCTGGTGTCTGTTGGGAAACACTGTACCTTTTACTATTCCTTTGCTCTATTTCAGGTCTGCACATTAGCAACCACACTTGGATATCCAGTGTACTTAGTTAAGCATAAAAGTTGCATGCTACTTTTTCTTCTTTCATCATTCTCAGATGTTGACTTGTATACTTCTGTTCTGTGATCATTCTCAGATGTTGACTATACACTTCTGTTCTTTGATCACTGTCAGATGTTGAATTGTACAATTCTGTTCTTTGATCATTCTCTGATGCTGACTTGTGTTGTATACTCATGATGTAATCAGTGGTAAGCTGGAGTTGGTGTACATCTCCACATAACTTTTCTTGTGCTGTAATAGGTGCTGGCCACATCTATTTATTTTTGATGCATGTTACATTGTGACCAGTAGTAAAAAAAGACATTAACTTTAATACTAAAAATTAATAAATGACCAAACAAGAATAATTGTATACATTTTGTTCAACCTTCAAATCTATAAGGAAATATTATAATCACTGTTCTCTCTAAGCTGCACATAGAAAAAAAAAATCACACAGCAATCAAAATTTATGGAGCCGTGCAAAAAGAAAAATGAAACCGCTACTTTTGTTTTCCAGTTTCCAGAAGTTACTCCGTGCTATAATTGCGGTCAAGAAAAATACAATGATGGCACATGTTTTTTCCTTTACTGTTTCCTTCTTGTTGAGAAATGACTTTCGGATTGGATGTTTCAACTGGTCTTTTATCGTGTAGTTTCGGCAGAAGCGTAGCAGAATCGTGACAAGGCAAGTGGACACAGAGAATAGAGGGTAATTAAAATAAAGAGGCAGATGAACTTTCCACTGCTGGAAAAGGAGAATGTTCATTGAGCTGATCAGATATGCAAATTGATCTTGGTAGCTAACACCAGATGTCATGACCACCAACATCAAAGCCATCCTTTTTTTTTTAAAAATAGCAGTAGATTTACTATCACTGTGGAAACGTGCAAAACTGTGAGGAACTCAAGTATGTTTTTGTATTGTTCAAACCGGTACTGATAAAGACTCCAGCATCCTGTGTGCTATACTTTTCAAGAATAAATTTGGATGGCTAGAGGATTTAATGAGAATGTCACCTTTAAAAGTGAAAGTAACTCTGTTCTAACCCGTAATTAGAAGGCCAGGCAGCAAAGTCTGGGACTGGAGTATTAGGTCTGTCCTGCTATCACCTTCTTCTACTGTTTGGTAAACTGAAGTCTTTTATTTTTTATTTACAGTCTCTGTAAAGATGGCTGCAAGACATCGTTGATGATCTGCAAATGGATGCATCAGCAGCAGGCCATCTTGCTCACAACCGAGAGGCCTACAGGAGTGCTGATAGGGAGGCAAAGTTCCACAAGGGACACGCAAATGAATGAATGAATGAGCCTGTAAATTATTCTTGACTAGACAAACCAAACTTCATACAACCGGGACATCCAGAATTTCTTTGTTCAAGAGCTTTTTTGTTCTAGAAGGATATTTCAGGAGAGAGGGAAACAAGTAGGGATGAGATTATCAAATGAGTTTAAAGTTCAAACGGCTGTCAGATTTGCAGTAGAAATGTTGGCAGACAAGAGTGGAAGTAGAATCTAGAGTCTAAGTTCTCACTGTGCTGCACGCTAACTTCTGGGGCTGATTACTCCATAGTATACTGTTCATACTGCTGGAACCATAATATTCCATTGTATTCTTACAGACTCGACATATGGTGGGATTATGTTTCTATGAAACCATAGTAAGTCGAATATGATAGGATAAACAACTATGTAAATAAATAACTACTGTCACTGAATAAGCCAAACAAAGAAATCATCATTGCAATTAAATAAATACCAGGAACAGAAAAGTACACCAGGTTTTTCCTGTTATTAAATGTACAGGCCTTTACAGTGTGTGTGCTACTATGCACATTTGTCCACACAATTTTTTTTTTGCACATGAGCTGAACATTTTGCACACAGACCACAAACCCTTAGAGGGAACACTGATTATAATCAATATTTTAATCTGCACAGGTTCCTTATAATGACCTTGTATTGTTGGTGTCCCTGATCTTTCATTTCAAAGAACAAAAAACTTAATTCTTGGCAGGAGATTTGATAATGAACTTGCTATTGTCAAAGACATGCAAGAGCAGAAAAACAGAGGAGCTGAAGAGTCAGACAGTAGAAAAAAAAAGTGTGTGTATGTCTCTCTCTCTCTGAGGCAGAAACGCCTTTGGGTCTTTTTGGTCAAGTTATAGTCAGCAGAAATGTGCCTTTTATGAAAGACTGTGTTCAAAAAGCTAAAAATAGATGAGAGTTAAAACTCTGGGGTACATACAGTGGATCATCATCGGGTTCCCAACCATCCAACTCTTTCTGACAAAATGCACAGCAGACATTATCACGAGAACCTGGTCCAGGGCAGTAGTAGAATCCTGCACTTGCCAGCTAGAATGTAACATATACTACACATTATTACTTACCAGCTAGAATGTAACAAGTACTACACATTATTACATACCAGCTATAATGTAACAAGTACTACACATTATTACTTACCAGCTAGAATGTAACGAGTACTACATATAATTACTTACCAGCTAGAATGTAACGAGTACTACATATAATTACTTACCAGCTAGAATGTAACGAGTACTACATATAATTACTTACCAGCTAGAATTCACCTAACAGTTTTTTTTTCAGCACACTCTAACGTCATTTTATCTAATCTTCTTCCTCAAATGTCTAACAAATCTTCATGAACTTTGGTTGAGGAGAAGAAAAGAAGATGATAAACATCTTGCTGTATCTGTTATTATTTTTGTCGATCTTCTGCAAAGACTCGGTCTGTTTCTTTCTATATCCACAGTGAATGTTTGTGGTTTTCTGGTGGTACTGTGTCCAAACTGTTTTACTAGCTTCTGACTAAGTCTAATGCCTGTTTAACTCTGGCTATGCTGACTGTCCCACACAGTATAATTTCTATCCAGTCTAACTTTACTCAAAACTGCTTCAGATCCTCATCATCATCAGGTGCCATGTTGTTAGGCACTGGCGGTCATGTTTCTCTAGATCTCAGTCCCTGGATATTTTCCATCAGATCAGTTCAGTTTTTTTTCTGTACTGCTACATTAGACTGTCCATGACTAATTTTCTCTTTGTCTTCCCCTACCTCTCTTCCCATTTATCTTTCCTGTTTTCATCATGTTTTCAAGCCCTCTTCTCATTACATATCCAGTGATTGATGACTGTTGCTGTCTTATGATTTAATTAGGTTCCTTTCTGCATTTGCCATCTTAGCTGCCCATGGTATTCTTAACATTCGTCCAATAAACCATATCTCTCTGTTGGCTCTAGTGATCATTCAGACTATGGTTCCTATATATATCTTCAGTTTGACTTCATAAAAGGTACATTTCTACTTATCTCACTGCCATGGTTTCATCAAGACTTGCTATATTTCACTGTTCTTAAACCTTTGCATCTAAGAAATAAATCTGCAGCTTTGTCACCAGTATGAAGTCAACAGCTCCCTCAGCAGTCAAATTCCATTAACCTTACAACTTCTGTATGAAAACTATTGTTACTCTGTAACTAGACCTGCTTCAAAAGTTTATTATCCTAACTCTGTTCATGCCTAAGTTCAACTGTACCGGAAAATCATATGCATTCACAGCACTCTAGTAAAGATAGTTTAAACAAATAGAATGTATATTTTTACCCGAGAAAAAAAATATGCAAGCGCGGACGATACTGCTGGATCAAAACAAATAACTGATGATTGTAAATATGAATTTAACGGTGCTTTCAAGGGACTTACACAAAAAAGAGTGCTAATTAACAATGAAATATGACTGCTTTACCAAATACTTAGTGGAATTTCATCGCTGTTTCAATTTACAGTGCAATAATGTACCTGGTAGTTCATATACTGATAATTTCTCTCTGAACTTTAACTGCCTAGGGCGCATGGGGCTTCTGCACGGGTTTTCCACAAATGCCTGTCCTTTGCCTTTTTTTTCCTGCTCTTGCCCAGATGAGCCCCCTATTGCTCAACATCCTCTCTGTTGTTATACTGATAATCTTATATCTTATCTTATATCCTTCCCGTGCCGTTAAAAGTCACATAGGGCTCGCAAAGTAGTTCGCCAACTTTTTCCTGTCTTCGGCAAGTCTTTCAACCTCATCAAAGGATTTTATGCCTGCTAATTTGGCCTCTCTTAACAATGTCCTCCTCAGAGTTTCACGCAGTCTGCCTCTTTTTCTTCGGCCTGTTGTGTTCCACTTGATAGCTTGTTTTGGGATTCTCTGATCATTTCTTCTCATCAAGTGGTCAACATATGTCCATCTCCTTTTCCTGATCACCCATGAGACTGGTTGCTGTTCAGTCATCTGTCTTATCTCTGCATTGTTCTTGAATTCATTCCACTTGATGCCGAGTATTTTCCTTATGCATTTGTTTTTAAAAGAGTCTAATTTCTTTTCTATTTCTTTAGTTGTTTTCCAGCTTTCACATGCATAAATGAGGGTGGATATTACATATAGTCTTAACTTGGTTTTTGTGCTTATAACTTTTGAATTCCATATTTTATCAAGATTCTTGAAGATTGATGCTGCTTTTGCAATTCTGGTCCTAACTTCCTTTCTAGTGTCACCATCCTGATCTATGTAGCTGCCAAGGTATGCAAATTGATTGACTTCCTCAATATCTGTCCCTTCTATGTGTATTTTTCCATTTTGATTAAGGGGAATTTTCATTATTTTTGTTTTGTCCTTGTTAATTTCAAGTCCTATTTTGCTAGCCATTGAAGACAGGCTATCTGTACTGATAATGGCATACACAAATTATACTGCTGACTTATCTTACTTTCTGAGGAGTACAACTCCAAGTCTGTTTTCCTGGCCATTTCTTGAATGTCTTAAGCCGTTCTGACTCGATAAAGAGTTTAACATCCGTAACATCGCAGGCCCGTTCAGGTTTCATTTCTGCAAACGTTATTTAAATTTCCGCCCGGAAGTTGCACACAGCGTATAAAATTTCGGATTGGAAGTCTTTAACGAAATAAATACTTCTGTACTAGTTGAGCGCGCATCTTATATCCTACGTCCTTCCCGTGCCGTTAAACGTCACATAGGGCCCGCATGGTTGTTTGCCAAGTTTTCCTGTTCTCGGCGAGTCTTTCATCTTCATCAGAGGATGCTATGCCCACTAAACTGGCAAATCTTAACAATTTCCAATTTAGAGTTTCACGTGGTCGACCTCTTTTTCCTCGGCCTGCTGTGCTCCACATGATAGCTTGTTTTGGTATTCTCTGATTGTTTCTTCTCATCATATGGCCTACATATGTCCATCTTCTTTTTCTGATCACACATGAGACAGGTTGGTGTTGGCTCGTCTGTCTTATCTCTGCGTTGTTCTTGAATTCGTTCCACTTTATACCAAATATTTTCCTTATGCATTTGTTTTCAAAAGAGTCTAATTTCTTGTCTATTTCTTTAGTTGATTTCCAGCTTTTGCATGCATATCACGTTTGAATTGACCAATCTTGACTTGGCTTTTGTGCTTATAACTTTTTAATTCCATATGTTCTCAAGATTTTTGAAGGACATTGCTGCTTTTGCAATTCTAATTCTAACTTACTTCCTGGTGTCACCATCCTGGTCTATGTAGCTGTCAAGGTATGCATACTGTTTTACTTCATCAACAGCTGTTCCTTCTACATATATTTTTCTTTCTTGATTAATTGAGAAGTTTCATTATTTTTGTTTTGTCTTTGTTAATTTCAAGACCTATTTTGCTAGCCAAGGAAGATAGGGAATCTGTTTTTTTTCCTGCATCAATTTCACATTGTCACTGATAATAGTTATGTCATCTGCAAAATCAAGATATTCTATTTGGGTCCCATGTACCCAGTCAATGCCGGTTTACCTAGTACAGCATCTTTTCATTATAAAGTCTATGGCACTTCCACAAAGCAATGGAGATAATATACATCCTTGTTTCACGCCTGTTTCAACCTGAAACCATTCGCCCATTCCTTCTTCTGTCTTGACTGCACAAACATATCCATTGTAGAGATCTCTAATGATGTTGACAATTTTAGATGGTATTCCATATAACCTTAAAATTCTCCACAATGAATCTCTGTGTATGCTATCAAATGCTTTTTTTTTTAGTCTATGAAGTTCAGGATTAATGGTTTCTGCTTTTCAATATGTTCTTAAAGTATTATTCTTAGAGTAAAAATCTGGTCGAGACATCTTCTCTCTTTTCAAAATCCTACCTGTTCTTCTCTCATTGCAGTATCCACTACATCCTTAATTCTATTCAGAATCACTTTACAAAACACATTTGACACAACTGATAGTAAGGTTACACCCCTCCAGTTATTGCAGTCACTGAGGTTGCCTTTTTTTGGGTTTTTTTTTAACAATGATTCCCTTTTTCCATTTAGAAGGGACTTTTTCTTCTATCCAGATTTTATTAAACATTCTTTATAGTTGGCTCATGTTGTCACTGTTAATAGCTTTCAACATCTCATGTGTTATTTCACCTGCAGCTTTATAGTTAGCGATTAGATTCACTGCTGAATTTTGATTAAATTTCATTAAGTGTAACTTAATCTAAGTTGACATTTAGTTGTGGGACTGGTAAATCGGTTTCAAGATTTATTAATTCATTTGGGTGTGATCGATTACGTATTTCTTGGAAGTGTTTGGGTCATCTATGCTTTTGAGCGCGCATACATAATATTAATTCAAATTTAGAATTTTGCAAAGATGTGATTAACTTTAGCTTTGCTACCAAATAAAACTGATCCTTTCTTTTAAAAGTTCAGGTTTGAATTATCATAGCTTTATGTAGTTCGCCAAGTTTTCCTGTTTTCGGCGAGCTTTTAAACCTCATCAAGGGATTTTATGCTTAGTTTAGCTGGCAAAATAGTCTTTAAATTAACAAAGACAGAACAAAAATTATGAAATTTCTCATTAATCAAGAATAAAAAATATACGTAGAGGAAACAGCTGTTGATTTGCATACCTTGGCAGCTACATAGACCAGGATGGTGACACCAGGAAGGAAATTAGAATTAGAATTGCAAAAGAAGCATTGTCCTTCAGAAATCTTGAGAACATATGGAATTAAAAACTTATAAGCACAAAACCAAGTTAAGATTATTCGACTGAAATGTGATATCCATCTTCATTTATGGATGTAAGATTTAAGAGTTTCACGTGGTCGACCTCTTTTTCTTCGGCCTGTTGTTCCACTTGATAGCTTGTTTTGGGATTCTCTGACTGTTTCTTCTCGTCACGTGACCGATATATGTTCATCTCCTTTTTCCGATCACTCATGAGACAGGTTGTTGTTCACTTATCTTCCTTATCTCTGCGTTGTTCTTGAATTCGTTACACTTTAAATCGAGTATGTTCCTTTCGCATTTGTTTTCAAAACAGACTATATTGTTGTCTGTTTCTTTGTTTTTCAGCTTTCGCGTGCAGAAATGAGGGTGGATATTACATTTAAACTGAATAATCTTAGTTTGGTTTTTGTGCTTATGAGTGCCACATGTTCTCAAGATTCTTGAAGGTCAACGTTGCTTTTGCTATTCGAATTCTAACTTCCTTTCTGATGTCTCCATCCTGGTCTGTGTAGTTACCTGAACAATTTTTTATAAATAGGTGACAACGAGGCTTTCGTACGGTAAAGTGAGAGAACACAGTTCTGTAGGAATAGATCTGGGGGAAAAAAAAACGCTGTTCTCTCGTGGCTAGACGGCTGCTGGTCCTACCGGAGTCCGTGTTCGAATCTCAGGTAATTCTCTTGTGATTTTTTTTTCTCCCGCGTCTCATTAAAGTGCTTTGTCTACGATTTTTTTACGATGTTTAATCCCACAAAACTGTTTTCTCTTACTTTACCATACGAAAGCCTCGTTGTTTTCTATTTATATTAAAAAATTTCCTGAAACTAACTCCATGTAATAAGTATTCGTTCGTTTGTTATTGTTGTTGAAGTATGCACCAGATACGGGAAGAGACCGTGTGTATGTTCGTCTAAAAAGGTGGTACCTGCTAGAGAGACTGAATCTAAGCTATGGAATTTCTGTGTCACGACCTCGTTTCTTTCCGGGTGTCACGATCCTTCGTGTCTACTGAACAGTTACTAATAGCTATGCCAATAAACATCTCTTTTTTTTTTGGGGGGGGGGGCGCTATTCGACGTAGTTGGTTAATACGCTGTTCTCTCGTGGCTAGACGGCTGCTCGTCCTACCAGAGTCCGTGTTCGAATCCCAGGTAATTCTCTTGTGATTTTTGTTTCTCTCACGTCTCACTAAAGTGCTTTGTCTAAATTTTTTTTCGAGGTCTAATCTTATAAAACTGTGTTCTCTTACTTTATGTAGCTACCGAGGTGTGCACAGTTTTTTTTTTTTACTTCTTCATCAACTGTTCCTTCCACGCATATTTTTCCTTTTTTGATTAATGGGAAGTAAATACCTTCTTGATTAATGGGAAGTAAATACCGTCTTGATTGATTGGAAGTAAATATTTACTTTCACTTTTATTCCCTTCAACAGAACACCGACTAACAGTTTCGCAGATAGAACGATGCCAATAAAAGCGAGGAAAAGAGTATTACTGTGCTATATTGTATGCAATATATTTGGTGAAAAAAAACCCATCACAACTGAAACAAAAGGAGCACAGTGCAACACAGTTTTCCTCCCAACTCTGTGCTATCAATGTTAGACATGGATGCCAACAGCCAAACCCGAAAGGAAAGTCATCATGACAGAAGTGCGATGTTTAAATTAGGAGAATATTAAACATGACAAGGAGATATCAAATAAGATATGCTACCATCAGGGCAAAAGTTGGAGTAACGCCAGCATTACACTACATCCATAAACAACAGACTACTGCCAGACAGTATACCACAAACAACAACAACAACAACAAAACATTCACACTAAGATTTGAAAGTAACAGAGGAAGAGGCCGTCCATGCAAGAGATAGAGAGAGGAAATTATAGAAACCTTAAATATCCCATTATATGGAGGACACTGCCGAGATCCATCAAGGCGTCTATTTGTCCCCATCAACACTGAAAGGTATATGAGGAAGGAGGCAAGAGTGTATAAGTGCTATATTTTGCGTAATTATTGCAGATGATCTTCTTATCTCCCTGGAAATGCGAGCTTGCAGGCTCTGCGGTGAAGATGTTGAGGGACACCATCGTGCCGTCTTGAGAGTGGGTTATGGCGGCTATGTTTTTTTTTTTTAAGTCCCTGAATGGAGCTAGAAAAGCAGGGGGGTGTGCAATGCTTATTTAGCAGACTCCACCGCCACAGAGACTTTGGCGATCCCTGCATCGTTAGCCAGTCTAGATCTGTTACTAGGGTTACCAATGGAGAAGTGAGACAGGGTCCTTGATCAGCTACCGTTCCGCAGCCCTGACGCTGGTATGAAACAGATGGATCACTGACCGTCAAATCAGGCAGCACCTTAGCCCCCAGAACAAATAACACAGAAGTCTGAGCATCAGAGATGAGGCTTTGGAGAAAGATGTAGCCAATACCCAAGACAGAAGAGAGGTCCTCGAAGAAGTTTCTACACAATAAAAACTAATTAAAATTATAAGAAAACGGTAGTGAAATGTTCTTGAATTTGTCATTAGAAGGCAGAAGTTAGAGAACTAGGCAATCACTGAAAAACTCAAGGGAAAAAAGCAGGAGAGGGAGGCCAGGAGAAAACTGTCTCAGTGAGCTGACAAACTGACATGGAAAAAAGTAGTGCATTTGAAATGATCGGAAACATCAAGGATCACACGGGAATCATGCTAGCCAACGCTGTCCGGCCTGGCACATAATGTAAGTATGTGAATTTCTGCGCAGTTCGAATGTTTACAACCAAACGTCAATACATGCGGTTAATTTGCGCAACAAGGAGACACCATATATCGAAACCGCGTATATCGAGACTTAAAAAAAAATGAGAATAACTCTTAATTTCTCCATGATTTTTACCTTAATTCGTGAATGGAGCATTGGCTAACTCTTCTTGAAAGACATGTGCAAAAAATATGTCCCACTCTTTTGTTTATTATTTTTTATCTTCTTAATTTATTTCATTCTTCGAATTCTGTTTCTTTTTCCATTCAGTCCCAGACTGAGAAGCCATGTATTAGCAAACTTGAACACTAACGAACCGAACTGCACAGAATAGGAACTGACATTTTTCCTGTATTGATGCTCATAGCAAATTTATGTGCTTCGATAGCGATCGTCCCGTGCGAGGTACTTTGGTGATTGAAGTCACGAAGTTGTGTTTTATTGCCGTTGCTAGCTAAAGCTGTTGGAGTTAGTGGCATTAAATGCAGCTACCAATGCCGATAGTGATATCTGGCATTTTATTAGAAAAACAGTATACAACTTTTCCTGTTTAAACTAATGCATAATATATCATACTGTAAATAAGACTATGCCTTTGTGATCCTTCTAAATGTGATAACCATCCCATTTCACTTTATGAAATTTACACCACTGAGATGATCATTGGTCATTTGAGGGAAAACCTCCCAGTACACAAGCAACGTTTTTCGTAGTCATTGTCTCATCACTGCCTCTAGCCACTTCTCCCTCTTATCTCTACTATCTCTAGCTATTTTTCTTTCCTATCTCTCCTCGAAGATATGCTCACAACCGAGAGGCCTACAGGAGTGCTGTTAGGGAGGCAAAGTTCCGCACGGGACACGCAAATGAATGAATGAATGAAATCTCTCCTATCTCTACTATTTCTAGCTATTTTTCTTTCCTATCTCTACTATCTCTAGATGTTTATCTTTCCTATCTCTCCTTTCTCTAGCTATTTATCTTTTCTTTCTTTTTTATCTCCACTATCTGTAGCTGTTTTTCTTTCTTGTCTCCACATTCTATAGCTATTGTTTTCCTATCTCTACTATCTCTAGCTATTTTTCTTTCCTGTCTCTGCTATCTCTAGCTAGTTTTCTTTTCTCTCTCCACTATCTCTAGCTATTTTTTCTTTCCTGTCTCTCCTATCTCTACCTATTTTTCTTTCTTATCTCTATTATCTCTAGCTATTTTTCTTTCCTATCTCTCTTATCGCTAGCTATTTTTCTTTCTTATCTCTATTATCTCTAGCTATTTTTCTTTCTTATCTCTATTATCTCTAGCTATTTTTCTTTCCTATCTCTCCTATCTGTAGCTATTTTTCTTTCTTTTCTCTACTATCTCTACTCACTTCTCTCTCCTATCTAACTCTAGCTATTTTTTTTCCTATCTGTACTATCTCTAACCAATTCTCTGTATCTCTGCATAGGACTATTATCTGCATTTTTACCAAAATTGTGTTCAAGCGTAGGATGGCTGTGTGCGTAGAAAACAGGCGTTTCACTCAGGAGACCTGAACTCGAATCCCAGTAAAGTCCTTTTCAAGGGAAAAATTAAAGTCAGTGGCAGCTGCTACAGGTAGAACAGGAAAGCGGCCATTAATCCACCGGTTTGAAGTATCCCGTCCCCCTCTCTCCCTTATCCCTTCCTCTCTCTCTCTCTCTCTCTCTCCTCCTTCCCCAAGGAGGAAACTTTGAAATCAGTGCTACAGTATGTTTTTTTCCCCCTTAAACGAAGGCTATATTGTTACTTTTTCTTTTACAATGGGAAGAGTAGAAAGAAAGTTTGTTTATGGGGGGGGGGGGAGTACCGAGAGACCATCCCCCTTTTTTCTTCTTAAAATTTATCCAATACCCCTATCAACACAGGCACATGCTATTCTCTCTCTCTCTCCCCCCCCTTAAAAAAAGGACAAAGAGAAGGTGTGGGATCCGGTGAATGGGGTCTATGTCGTACGTTACATCCTAATATAGAAATAAAGATGATTAAAAACATTTCAAACAGCAAACAAATGCGCATTTTTACGCGAGCTCCGGAGGTGGGGGGGATGGTGGGTAGTTGGAGGGGACGGGTCGGGGGGGGGGGGAATAGGCGCCCTAGCGATGACAACAAATCAGCATTTAAACTTCGAATCCACTATTGGACTTCCCTAGACATCAATAACGAAGGAAGGGGAAAGCACTCCAATGTCGTTTCTAGTGGTAACCAGAGATCAACATACCATCCGTTTTGATTTATTCGGTCGCGCAGAATGGCCCCATTCCGGAATGGAGCAGCGTATAGTGGGCATGTCTTTTGTTCCTGTTCTGGGCATTGATTTGACCGAGGATAAGGAATATCTACAACAATAGCTCGAACCTTTGCCCGATTGTAGTTCCAACAAGAGAGAAAAAGGTCGAAAGATTTCATTAAAAAATACCGTGTTTTGATAAAAAGCGTATAGAGATGAAGGTATAAAGAGATAAAAGGTGGCCTCGTAATATGCCATGTCCCAGGAGAAATGATGCTAAAGCCCATATTTTCCTTAAACTATCGGCACACTACGGTTTCGATTCTCAACACATTCTGAGTTCATTAGTTTTCCAATGTTCCCTCTAAGCTGCGCGGCAGCATGGCCGCGAACACACACACACACACACACACACACACACACACACACACACACACACGCACACACACACACACACACACACACACACACACACAAAGGAATCATGCTGCGCAGGAAAATGTATGCCCCTGACATATAAAAACAAAACTGCTACTTTAAGTTTATTTATGTTACTCTATGCTGCAATAAAAGAAGGAAAAAAATATGATAGTTTGTTTTCCCGATTTCTTTTGTTTGTCCATGAAAACTTTAAATTGTACCTTTATTAATTTGACATTACAATGCTCTTTTGCACACAAAATGCTTCTTTGACAACATATTTACACACAAGATGAAAATTTTGCTCACTTACAGCAAGACCTTAGAAAGAACATTGTTCATGACCCACGGATGTAAAATATATTAATCCTGCGACATACTTCAGATATACAAGGTCCGACAATTAAGTAATG
The DNA here is from genome assembly GCA_009760885.1 of Achatina immaculata. Classification (NCBI taxonomy): domain Eukaryota; kingdom Metazoa; phylum Mollusca; class Gastropoda; order Stylommatophora; family Achatinidae; genus Lissachatina; species Lissachatina immaculata. The sequence goes on along the minus strand of CM019697.1, from coordinate 22,711,288 downwards.
AGACTGATTTTATTATGGCCAAGACAAAAAATGCCATCTATGAAGCAAAGCGTGGAATCCAAAGAAACAATCTTAATCTATGATCTGGCAACTTTTCGTCGCCGCCCGATAAGCAGACGACAAACAAGCCGCCATTTTGTTGACCTAGTTAGAGGTGCATTATTACATAATCAGCATGAAGCAAAAAGCTAACATTAAATTTTGTTTAAAGCTCGCAAGAAAGTGCCATTGAGACAACTGAGTTGATGCGACAAGTTTATGGGGATACTTGTTTATCTTGTGCACAGATATTCAGGTGGTATTCACGATTCGAAAGTGGTGTGGAAACGATTGCAAATGCAACTAGACATGGACGCCCAATTTCTGTTCATACTGAGGAACTCATTGCAAAAGTCGAAGAACGGATACAAGAAGATCGTTGTTTGACTGTGAGGATGATGGCAGATGAATTTGGTATTAACTGAGAGACTATTCGTAAAATTTTAGTGGAAGATTTTTTTACCACATTCTTTGTCTGATGACCAAAATCGTCACTGTGGTGAGTACGCAAAAGACATCATCAAAACGTGTCGCAGAAATAAAGATTTCTTAAATTTGATTGTTGCAGAGGATAAAACATGGATTTTGCGCTATGATCCCACAACAAAACACCAAAGTGCTCAATGGAAGTCATCATCATCACCAAAAGGCAAAAAAAAAAAAATCGTCTTCAAAAGTCGAAAGTGAAGAAAATGTTGATGTGCTTCTACGACAGCAAAGGAGTTATTCACGAAGAATTTATTCCTGAGGGACAGACTGTCACTGCCAAAGTTTATTTAAGTATTTTGAAACGCCTATTGAAAAGTATTCTCCGAGTCCGACCCGAGTATTTAACACATGGCAATGTTTTCCTTCTTCATGATAATGCGCCGGCTCACCGGGCGGTAGCTGTACAGGAATTTTTGGCCCAAAAACAAGTGTGTATTCTCAACCATCCACCCTATTCCCCAGATATGTCTCCCTGCGATTATTTTCTATTCCCAAAAATAAAGTTACCATTGAAATGACGATTCTTTGACGATAGTGATGACATCCAAAGGGCCGTAACATCGAGTTTAAGGGTCATACCAGCAGAAGAACTGCAGAAGTCGTTCTAGTGTTTGTAGATCATGCCACTGGCTGTATCAATGCACAAGGGGCTTACTTTGAATAAAATACAGGTTATATCTTCAATTGCTGTTTATTTTATTTTTTAATGTAATCTAGTAAGTGATAGAATCGTCATTATCAGACTTAAGGGCACTCCTAGAAATGTAACAATCATCCAGATATATACATCTACATCAGCAGCAGAAGAATAGGAAGTAGAAGACTTTTATAACACAATGCAAACGACGATAGACAAGGTACGGAAAAATGATATTATATTAATAACGAGGGATTTTAATGCAAAGATTGATGCAGAAAGAGCAGGCGTAGGGAAATTTAGCATAGGATATAGAAATGAGAGAGGTGACAATCTAATGGCGTTTTGCATGGAAAATGAACTAATGATTGCTAACACACTTTTTAAACAACATCCAAGAAGACTTTACACATGGACATCACCTGATGGGAAAACCAAGAATCAAATAGATTACATTTTAGTGCACAGAAGGTGGAGATCAAGTATAACATCAGCAAAAACTTTACCAAGTGCTGATTGTGACACGGACCATGAGTTATTAATAGCAGACATGAAGAAAAAGATAAAAAAGACAGTTACAGGATCAAGACCACTCCGCTTTGAGCTTACAAAAATACCAGGAAAATACGATATAGAAGTGAAGAACTCTTTCGAAATCCTGATGGTTTAACAAGAGGAGATGACAGCAGATGAATTGGCTACGCAGGCCAGAGATATCTTCATAACAACAGCTAAAGACATGGTTCCAGTAAAAAAAAGCACACACAAAAGAATGGATGGATTACAGCAGGCACACTAGAATTGATAAAACAACGTAGAGAAATGAAGACGCAATGGAAAGTAACAAACAACAACAAAGAGGAATATAAATCTTTAACAAAAGAAGTAAGAAGAAACATAAGAAACGACAAAAAACAAAACATACAAGATTGTTGTGAAAGAATAGAAGGGCATCAGAAGTGTGAAAGAGATAGTAAAATGTTTAAAGAAATGAAGACATTGACGAGAAACGTCACACCTAAGCTAAATGTAATTTGTGACGAGATGGGGAATATCTTGACAGAGACAGAGGAAATTCTAGAAAGATGGAAGGAATATTGCAGAGGAATGTATGAAACAACCGACTGTGAAAGCAGCAATCAACAATGTGAATTATTATTGGAGGAGAAAGAACCCGGACAATAGAAGAAGTTTTATGGGCAATAAAGAATCTGAAAAATGGTAAATCATTAGGATGTGATGAGATAACAGCTGAACTTATTAAAGCAGGAGGAAAGGAGTGTGCAACAATCTATCATGCACTATGTAAAAAGATTATGGCATTTAGGTACTTGGCCAAAAGAATGGAAAAGAGCTGTATTCATACCATGCCAATAATGGGTAACCTGAAATTAAGCACAAACTACAGAACTGTTGCCCTGTTTAGTCATGCCAGTAAAATTCTGTTAAAAATCATAATGGGTAGACTTCGTAAACGAATAGAAGAAGAAGTCAATATGGTCCAAGCTTGTTTCAGACAAGGAAGAGGATCAGGAGATCATATATTCAATATAAGATTAATAATAGAGAAATGCAGAGAGTTTAATGTGAATCTATATTTATCTTTTATAGACTACTCAAAGGCATTTGATTGTGTACACCACCAGAAACTTTGGGAAATAATGGAAAAAAAAATGGGATTTCCAACACATTTGATACAATTAATATCACTGCTGTATCTAGACCAACAAGCAGCAGTAAGAATAAATGGTGAAACAACATTCCGACGTTCCAAGTTACGGCTGTTTGTTCTTACGGCAAAGATCCCTAGGAAAAAAGAAAATCGGAAAATGTGATAGAAATACCCAAAACCAGGCCGCTACAGGCCACAGAGGCCGGAGGTATTAAGTTTATCGACTGCAGTGGCGCCGCCAGCCATACAGTATTGCTTTTATATCTAAGTACTGTGCTCGTATATGTGTGGGTGCTTCTGTGTGTCATGGAAAACTTTTTACAGCACGAATATTTATGTGCTCTGTGTCATGCTTAATTTCCACACATTTACTGTGCTAATTTACATTCTGTTAGTATTTTAAAGAGCTACTAAACATTTCTGTTCATCTTGTTAAAATGTTGCAGCAGTGAACTATACTTGGTGTCTCACTTCCCTTTATAACGATCGACATAAAGCCAGGAAAGACTTACGGCCAGATGGCTGGTCTCAAAATCCGGCCGTACGCAGCGCATGACTATCTGTATCGACGTGAGGGACAAAAAAAAAATTACAGTAATGTTACAACATCAACTGATATTTTTTTCCTCCCGTTTTTATTTTTTTTGGTAATGGCAAAGTTATTGAATCGTTATTCATTGCAATGTCAGGGAATTTTTGTGTCATCTGTCATGTTTTCATGAAAAGAACGTGCTAGAATTTTCATCAGTCAGTGTTTATGAAAAGAACACATCATGTTATAAAGTCAGCCCTTATTTTACTCACTACTCTTTGACAACAACACACCGAGCAACCAACACATATCTGCGCCAGGAATTCTTCGCTGAATATCCCACAAAATGTTGCGTTTGTGCTGCGAAACTGCCAAGACATGGCACATTAGTTTATCTCCCCTGGGCATGATGGGCTGGATAATCATGAATTATGCGTGAGGTACGGAACCAACACAGACTATCATGATATCGTGATATTTGTCAGAACTCTGCAGCCTTGCCGAGGTGATAGAGTAGTGCTGCTGGGACTGGCTTCTGTCGGCCTTATTTAGATCTGGTTTAATACAAAACCAACAAAAAAAAAACTTTTGATAAGTTCGCAGCTTGATACTAGAACAACAGGCAATGTGTTTATGTACAAATGAGAGAGAGAGAGAGAGAGAGGAGAGAGAGAGAGAGAGAAACAAAAGCAATGTGATATAAGGCAAATGGGCTGGATATACTCGTACGTATGTGAGACTTCACACAATGAAACGCACTGCACACAGATCTTCAAGCACAAATAATTAAACTCCCTGAGTTCACATCTCGTAGCAATTTTTTTTTTACGTGCAAACAAATTCCCTCCTTGATGTTTTATTTTTTAAGTTCTTCCATTTGTACAACTCTCTCGGGAGATGTTATCATTTTTTTCTTTTACTTTTTCTCGAATAGTTGTCGTTGACCGTCTTATCTGGCTATTCCTATAATTTTTGGTTAGGGAAATTTTTGGAGCGAACCCACTCAAATTAACTGCGCTTTGTACTTGGACTAAATTAATAGATATAATTTGCTTGAACTTTAATGTAATAGTAGAATTAGCTGTCTAAGATCTTGTTGTTGTTGTTGTTGTTGTTCTTCTTCTTCTAAACGAGACAAACTGCCTGAAATCATAAAATGAAACTACTCCCGTATAAGGAAAATAAAACTCAGTGTATGTTTATGTGTTGTTATTGTTGTCTAGGTGTCACTACACATTTGCAGGAGACCATATGTGCATGTTTTGTGTCTCAAACTGAGCAATATTTGGAATACTGAATTTAAGCGCCCGATTTTCTGTGCAAAGACTTCGTTTTCCTCTTTCCTGTGTCACAGTTCTAGCTGCATTAAGGACTCAGGCTACACGAGAACAGTGACTTTTCTCTCTCACACGTCTTTGTCTACTATTTCTTCGAACGCTAACCATAAAACACTTTGCTAAATAGTCTTACTGTGTAAAGGCTTCCTTGTTTCTCTTTAAAAAATAAAATAAGAAAACATTTGTTATCGAAAGATAAGAACACATTAGTTAGGGAAAGATTAGAACACATTAGTTAGGGAAAGATTAGAACATAATAGTTAGGGAAAGATAAGAACACATTAGTTAGGGAAAGATTAGAACACATTAGTTAGGGAAAGATTAGAACATATTAGTTAGGGAAAGATAAGAACGCATTAATTAGGGAAAGATTAGAACACATTAGTTAGCGAAAGATAAGAACGCATTAATTAGGAAAAGGCAACTGCATTAGTTTTGAAATGGTAGCCAACAATATACTATTTATAGAACATTACGTACTTACAGAAAATAAGAAAACAAGAATCAGAAAAATCTAAGAATACATCATGTAGGGAAAGATAAGAATACACCATGTAAGGAAAGATAAGAATACATCATGTAGGGAAAGATAAGAATACATCATGTAGGGAAAGATAAGAATACATAATGTAGGGAAAGATAAGAATACACCATGTAAGGAAAGATAAGAATACATCATGTAGGGAAAGATAAGAATACATCATGTAGGGAAAGATAAGAATACATCATGTAGGGAAAGATAAGAATGCATCATGTGGGAAAAATAAGAACACATCATGTAGGGAAAGATAAGAATGCATCATGTAGGGAAAGATAAGAATACATCGTTTAGAGTAAAACAGCAAACAATTCACCATTTAGGAAAATAAATTTTTTAAATATGTGATTTGGGGAGAGATAATATAAAAAAAACACATATCAGAATCTTATATCTTATATCCTTCCCGTGCCGTTAAACGTCACATAGGGATCGCAAAGTAGTTCGCCAATTTTTCCTGTCTTCGGCGAGTTTTTCAACCTCATCAAGGGATTTTATGCCTGTTAATTTGGCCTCTCTTAACAATGATCTCTTCAGAGTTTCACGCGATCTGCCTCTTTTTCTTCGGCCTGTTGTATTCCACTTGATAGCTTGTTTTGGGATTCTCTGATCATTTCTTCTCATTAAGTGACACACATATGTCCATCTCCTTTTCCTGATCACCCATGAGACTGGTTGTTGTTCAGTCATCTGTCTTATCTCTGTATTATTCTTAAAGTTGTTCCACTTGATGCCGAGTATTTTCCTTAGGCATTTGTTTTCAAAAGAGTCTAATTTCTTAGAATCAGAATACATCATTTCAATAAACATATGAAAACATTATGAAACTATGAAAATATATCAGAGAAAGATAACAAGTTATGAGAATGAGGCAGTGTTTATAACAATGGACCAGCTCTGTGAGTGGGATCTCACTTAAGGGAAAAAAAAAAAACAAATTCCGTTT